>OX578136.1:108601881-108674381 GCA_951213105.1 Amaurobius ferox
TTGTTTAGAATTAATTACATGAAGGTAACCTGAATTTAGTACCAAATGACATTAAAGTTCTTAAAGATTTATCTTTAACAAAATGGCTAAGTCTCCAGTAACCATATGCCCCAAGTGTTGTTGTTGAGACCCAGACCGTCCGACCTACCAGAAAGGTGTAAGGTAACTGTATGGACGGCCGGGAAGTGCCACCCAATTTAGACCAGAACCCAGTGGGGGAGGCATCCACAGGGACCGTACCCTCCTTCCCCTACCACCAACCTCTCGGAAGGACTTACGGACCCACATGTTTAACGTGATCGTACTCCGCATGAACACGGCGGCATTTGTGGTAGCGTGCAAATCTAGCGCGCAAACCACGGGGATACCGCACCCGAGATGGACAACAGCACGCGGTGTTCCGAGGTGGTCACCCACCAAGTACTAACCGCGCCCGATGCTGCTTGACTTCGGTGATCTAACGAGAACCGGTGTTTTCAGCACGGTACGACCGTTGGCCCATATGCCCCAAGTGTGGATTTATAAAATTATCATAATTTTCAACACTACAAATACATTCACCATCTACATTTGTTGAGGAATCTTTGTCGACTGATAGAGATTTTGAAATTGCATTGTAATTAAAAATGGTTCTTCTAATAGTATTTAAAAGTTTAAGTAACATTCAAATCCTTTACAGGCAATAAATGATAAAAATGATTAAATAAATTCTTAAAGTTTATAGAATTATAAATAGGATGCTTAAAAGATATTACACAATAAGAATTAGAACAGTTATATATATATATATGTGTGTGTTAACTTTCATATTAAATATTTCCTAGCTTTCTATTTATGTACTTATCCTTTATCAATGTTATATTTATAGAATTAGAAATTATAGTTCTCAGATATCTTTGCTAACTGTTCTTACGTTTTAATAAAGTTTTAATGATTTTGAAATCTTCATTGTTGAAATTATAATTTTTAAAACTAATAAGGAACTTGGTATGTAAGTTATTTCTGTATAAATCTATTAGCTTTTCTACCCTTTAATAAAATTTTTAATAATATATATATATACACACACGCACACACACACACACACACATATATATATATATATATACACACAAAGTTCTGCATGCTGAATTCCAAAATTGGTTGTTTTTCCTTTATTTTTTGTTGTTTTTATTAATTTTCGGAGTTACTTTATAAACATATATTTTTAAGTAAATTGAACGAATGTTTTGAAATTTTCTTATGAAGTTGCTTATTCAGCATCCAAGGCATCTTATTTTCTTCGTCTTTATATAACATAATTTCTCCTACATTCAGTACAGGTATTTCTACAATAATTTTTGTGTATGTTAGAGCAAAATTGATAGTTTATTGATGATGAAATTCATGTAGTTTGTTTTCCTATTTATATTATCATAGAGGAATTAAGTTTGTAGTTTTATTTACTATGTTTTTGAATCTCTCTACTTTTTTATAGATTTTTTTATTCTTATTTTTTTTCAATTTTTGGCTTTATAACGATTTCCCCCCTCTGTCACGTGAGATGCAAATATTTATTAGCAGATGCCTTTTTGATTACAGCAGTGAGATTGCTATGCTTTTTTTCCTAAAGAAGGAATATACTTTTTGAGTTCGAAACTCTTTGATACTTTTTATCAACTGCCTATGCTGTGCTTTTCGTTCACATTATTTTGGACAACAATTTGATAGTTGACAAAAGTTTGACAGAACAGATAGTTTGACAAAATGTTTATACTATTTCATATACTTTTGAAGCTAAAGCCAGCTCAATAATCGGATGATTGAATAGGGTACTAAAAATGATTAAATTTATCAACTTACAAAGTATAAATTTATCAAGTTATTTATACAAGAACTCTTAACCTCTATATATAGTAATTATATAAGAACTTTAAATTGGATAATATCCCCAAACTCAAATACAAACGATTAAAATATTAATGAGCAATATTTAACTCAAAACCTGAACGAAAAAAGTATGTCGAACCTATTCACAAAATATGTCCTAACTGCCGGACAATAATACATAAAATATTCATTGCCCCAAAGTCAGTAATGGATCCAGAATAAAACTCCCAACAGATGATTTGGCAAATGTTCTCATTCGATAAACTTGTATATTCGATAAACTTGTCAATTCGAAAAACTCTTTTTTGAGATAACTGCTTTCAATAAACTAGCGTTTGTAGTAGATTACGTGAAGTTGCTGTCAGTAAACTAGTTTTCAATTCAGTTGACTTTCAGTTGATTTCAGTTCAGGTCTACTTTTAAATTAAGTCCTGGAGAAAGTAATTACAGAATCTACAATAAACACTACAAGAAACAACTATCACAGATCTATTTAAATACTTGCATATGGAAAAGACATCAATGTTATAGCCAAAGCCATTAAAGATCTATTGGTGGCCTTTCTTGCCTCGGTAAGTGCTGTTGATAAAATGCATCTGAAAATTAACCAAGACGAAACGAAATATATGATTTTTACCAGAAGTGGGTCTTTTCTCCTCGTATTTGAAGCTGGTTTGTTGTTGGTTGTTGTTGTTGTTACTAATCCCTCGTGGTGAAGGAGCGCCTATGCACCACGTCCACTAGACCCCTGGTCCCATGGCGAAGGGGAGAGAGATTTGCAGCTTCACTTTTTATTGAGGCTCCTCAAGGGAAGTCTGACTTTGCTTCGACAACACAACATCCATGCCCGCTGGCGGGATTCGAACCCACAACCCGGCAATCCAGTGATCAGACGGAAACGCGTGCCCCTGACCGCTCGACTACCGGATCGGCAAAAAAAAAAACTGGTTTGTACAAATTTGAACTGTTGAGCATTTGAACTACCTGGGATCTCAAATAAACCGCAAAAATAATATTAGTTTTGAAATACAAAAGCGAATTATAGCTGCAAATCGCTTTCATGGATTAAAAAATTTGTTCAAATCACACCTGATTGGGAAAATAAAATTGTATATATTTATATAGTTATAATTTTGTACTTATCCTAACACTTATAAGATCTACTTTAATTTATGCTTCATAAACCTGTATTTTCATAGGACATGAAAAGTTATTTGCATCTTTGAGCGAAAATTTTTGCGCAGTATTTTTGGTGGAAAGCTCTTCTTCTCCAAAATGAAATTTTGAGAAGAAGATATAATTTCGAACTTTATTATTTACATAAGGATTCTGACATAATCACATGCATTGAAATTAACAGAATGCAATGGGCAGGACATTTGATAAGAATGGATAACAACAGAATCACAAAATTTTTTTTTATGATGTCCACACCGATCGGGAAAATAACTAGAAGATGACAGACATTGAAATGGACGAGTGGATAAAATCTAAAAATTGGGGAAATATTACTCTACAGTAGGGGGACGGGGGATTGAAAGGATCTCCTGAGGAAGGCCAAGGTCCAGAGTTGACTTTTGAGTCACTCATGATGATGATGATAGTTATTATGCCTGAATGGCTAAGAGAAATGGTTGGTTGGTTGGTTAGTTGATTGGTTGGTGTCGTGTCCATATGAAGTCAAATTGAACCATGTGCAGATATTACTGCCTTAGCGAGATCCACAATCTTCTCATTATAAAGTTCTCCCTGGAAAGGGAATTCTCCAATGCTTTGCAAAGCCGCAAGTATTGCTGGACAGTCAAATATGTGTTCTAGTGCAAGTTCTTCACCTGGGCAGTTTCTACAGTATTTGTAGGTTCTGGTGCCATCCGCATTAATTTTCATATCACCCAGCTGTTTAGTTCTTAGTCTAGCAATACTCTGGGTGATCTCCCAATTCACATTTATTACACAGACCTGGTGGTCCAATCCTATATAGGTTTCACTCTAGTTAAGAGAAATAAACAAGCAAATAACGACCCAGAAATGGAAGATAATTCTTTTCATGGAAAATACTAAAAATCACCCAACTGATAGGATTTTTAGTAATGCAAAAGTAATGTCCCCCCCCCCCCCCAATAAGCAAAACTTGTTTCTGTCAACGATTGGACCAAGGAATAATTCAAGCTTTTAAATTGAGTTACAAGAAAATGCAGTTGAGAAAATTCATGTCAAAAATGTCAGAGAGCAAGAGCTGTATCCAAATTGACAAATGTACTAGATACGCTGAATTCTATACAGCCGTGAAGGGAGTAAAGAACACCATAATACAAAAATGTTTAGCAAAGACTGGATTCAAGGTAAGAATTATTTTTATTTTCTCTAGCTTGCATATGTTAAACATCTTCAAACCAATAAAATTTCAATTCTTACCTCGTTTATTATGCATACAATCCTGTAACTAGAATCATTTTTATTTACAGGAATATTCGGAATTTTTCTCAAATTAGCAAATTGATGCCATAGCCACGGAAGAAGATTATGACTGCGAAAATTTGGATTGAATATTCAAAACTGCAGGAATTACGAACATGAAACCTAGTGAATTAGTATATATCGATACATATTTGGAAGTTTCTGCGACATTTTAAAGCATAGAGGAAGTGATGGAAAATAAGATAAGGAGAAAAGAGCGATGGAGAAGAAAACATCGATTCTGTAAATATCGCTGAATGGACACAAAACGTATTGTGAATCCTACCCAAATGTTCTGTCAAACTTCAGAGAGATTAGCAATTTTGCCTTAAATCAAGAGGATGAAAATTTATACATAAAAGCAATAGAAATGATTATTGCTTTGAAGAAAAATATTTGCCATAAAAAAATCAATCTCAAATAACAGATTATTTTAAATGTTAGATAAAAAATTAAATGAAAATTAGTATTAACTTTCTTCAAACATTTTTTATTATGCTAGTACTCGATTTTGAACAAGTGTAAAACATTTCTTTTTTTCAAACCACATCTGAAAGGTGACCACCTTTCAAAAATCCCTTTGCAGTCGTTACTTGAAAGTTGTACTGTACTGTGTATGTTGTAGCGAAAGTAAAATATGTTTGATTCGTGTTCAAGGAAGCCCTGAAGTATATTCATCAAAATTTGATGGGATTTTTGACCGCATTACGATATTTCATGGTATTAATTGTATTAAGGAAGGTAAATTTTACCGTTAATCACTATGAAAAGATAATTAGTGTCTCATCAAAGCACGCTAATTAAATTTTATGTGGTTTGCTAAGCTTATAAAAAACTTTAAAGGCTGTTAATTAGAACAAGGAAAATTAATCACCTTTTACAAAACAGCGTTTAAAAATATAGTGCAAAGTCACACATTCATAGAGCACTTTTTGTCAGTGTTCAAAAAGATCGCCCGTAATTTATATCATTCCCAAAAAGTCTTCGAAAATCAAGTGGCCAAGTTTCTCATTAAACTAGCTCCTCTAATTAGTGGCTTATATTATTTTTAGAGCGTGTCATATTTAATTATCAAAGTTTTAATTAGTTAAGGAAAAATGTGCTCTGTGAAAGTGAGATAGAAATTATAGTGTTTTACAGCAAAAATGTTTAGAAATTTCGCTTTCTTATTTTAATATTTGTTACATAATTTTCTCGAGGCATTTAAGAAGATAAAATTTAACCTAACAATATGAGCAGTAAATAATTGACTGGAATTGTTTTAGAATTAATTTTTACACGCTAAAATCTTTCGCCAAATACAAGCCAAATATGATATTCATGGCATGAAGAATTCATTATTTGTCTTAAATAATTAGGAAAAATAAGTTAGGAACTAAAGTATTGTATTAGGAACTAAATTAGGAACTTATTAGGAACTAAAGTGTTGTAATGAAAATAAATAAGATATTTAGTAACTTTTGTGTATCCTCACAGACTGATTTTTCAACTCACAGGCTGATTTTCAACTCACAGGTTTTTCAACTTTTACTAACCAAATTTTTTAAATACCTCTCTCCCCCCCCTCCCCCTAAAAAAAGATGTCAAATGAACACGTTCCAGAATACCCCAAAATGAAAATTAGCAGTTTGCCATTGCAGAAGTACCGGAAAAAGTAATAAAAATCTGATTTGGGTAGTACTTGACTTTCCCTATAGACTAAAATTTCCTTTTTCCCCCCCCATAATTCATTACATTGAGTTTAATTGTACAAAATAACACGGATAATCATTTGACATTACACTGAATTCGCAGTTTTAATTCAATCTTCGTTTTTGTTTAGCGACTGGACGTATTTTTAAAGATGACGTGCCAAAAATGCAAAAAATCTAAAATATCTCGAGAACGGTTAGTCCCAGAGTTATGGGGTTGATCTTATTCTTTTCATCGTCAAAAGTTACGCATAAAACAAACATTTTATTGATACATTTGAGCACACACGTAGTCTTCTATTTTAGATTTTGATGATTTTTGTGGGTCATTTTGCGAAAAAAAAATTTTTTTTTTCCCGATTCATACCAAAATCTAATCAGAACCAGGGTAACCTACAAGCGACTGATCTACCAAATTGCGAATGGTACATGATTTTAAGTGCATATTCTCAGCCTGGCACAAAGATTTTCAAGTCCGCAGCCTAGTCGGATCCAAGATGTTTATCTAAATATGTCAAGACCATACATTTCTGTTAATTGTCATGTTCATCGGATTAAATATTGAAATCAGATTGTTCGCATTTCTCTTTTACATATGAAATCAACATAAAAATGTATACTTTTTTAAATTTAATTTATAAATTTTTCGAATAATAAATACATTTGTTCTGGCTGGGCCAGAATTTTTGGTACTATATACTTGACTCAGCCCAAGCGGAAACTGTAGATTCGTAGGTCAAGCTAGGCCCAATTCCTTAGGCTATAACCGAGTTCAGGCAGATATACGCTATACGCTGTTAGAAGGGCACTGGCGTTCAAAATATGTATTGTTTATAGAATTTTCCTGACGTTCTACTGATATTTAACAAGTAATATGTAAGTCATATTAATATGTATACAATTCGTTCTATTCGATGTATTTTTCTCATTAGAATCGAAGGATTCGGGTTGTAAGACTTTCCATGTTAGCCTTCTATGTAATGTATCTTTTAAATATTTGTTAGTATAAAAATATTTGTAGCTATCCATAATAAGAAAATAAATGTCTATCTCTGCGTGTGTGTGTCTATTGCGCACGTGGCTGAAAATTCAAGCTAAAAACAGCCACGAAATTCGATACAGACATATCCCAAGTCCTGCGATGATAGACATCGGCGAGATTTTTTTTTTCCAATATGAATTAGTTTAAAAGTTTTAAATGTTTATAGACCATATTTCGATAATTTTTAAATCAATTTATTTCAGAAGATTTTTGTGCGTTTGAGGAGAATTTTGAGCGGATTTCATAAAATAATTGCACATTTTAATAACTGTACTTTAATTGGACATTTAAAATATCAAAATGAACAAACATAAATCTAAAATTCAAGAAGTTAGAAATTTGAATTTTAACACCTGGTAGACTATTAAAAATCATGTCTTACTATCGCGCCGATCATCTTACGGCTGTCTCTCATTCTTTCCGGATTGCCTAGGATGTAGCATTTATTTTTTTTAATTTTACTTCCCTTGTTATAATCAGAAGAATTAAAAAATCTTTTTAAAGTATTTTTTATAAGAACGTGGTGTTGATTTTAAGAAAAGTAAGCTTTTTCCATTACCCTAATCAATAAAATAAAATAGGTTGAGAACCCATTTGGTCTATATTTTAATATTTATGACACCCCTAATTTTAGAAATGCATGCGTCCTGTGCCGCTTATTTAGACCGTAATAAACTCGCATAGCACAGACGACGGCGTATTTAGACACAACAAGTGTCTAAAAATTATTAGAATCTCACTTCGAGGCTTATTCTTTCAGGGGGGGGGGGGGAGGCTACATCAAAGCTCCAAAAAAATCGATTTTTTTTGCCTTTATTACTTATTTATTCAATTTATTCATGTATTTATTTATTCATTTTAAGTGACAACTACAGATAAAATCCAATTACAGTAACCGTAAAACATAACAAGTATACAACATAAAATACCAGAATATTAAACAGTAAACATGATAAGTACATTAAAACATTATTTTTTACTTTCCGTACAATACATAGTTATGTATAGGGGAAGTTATGGAATCATGTCGAAAATCGTAACTCGAATTTTCAATGGATCTACACGTTTCGAACACCCTAGAACCCGAAAACACTATTTTCAGCTTGACGTCTGAGTGTATGTCTGCCTGTCTGTCCAATGTATTTATCCACTCTAGCTTAAAAACTAATGACTAAATTTCACAATTTTTGGCAGATAAGTTACTTGTGCTGACCAAATAATGAAAAGAAAGATAAATAGAAATGTCAGGAAGGAAATAATAAAAGCCCATATCAAAATTATTACCAAATTAAACATAAAGGAAAAAAATAAAATGCCGAGAAATCATATTGATCCAGACGTACCACGTTGATTATTATATTATTGATTATCATATTATCCACGTTGATCACGCAAAGAATTGAAAACGGTGCCTTTAAAAAATAGATACACTACTAGCCGAATACCCGTTGAAAATCAACGTTCTCGCAATAAGCAACACATGAATATTGTAATTTTTTAATAATTCGCGTTTCACATTTATTCGGCAAATCGAATATTTTAGTGTGCGGAACCCCCTAAAGAAGAAAATTTTGGAAAACTTAAATTACGCACTTTCTCCTTTTGAACTATCTACCAGTACACCAAATTAAAGTCTATCTCATCCTGAAGCATACTATTTTATCATCTCCCCTTTTAAACGTTTTTCCTGTGAAGCACACCCATAAATGAACATTTTTGAAAAACTCTGTTCGTCTTGGGTTTCTTATCAGATGATTGGTCCATATACCAAATATCAAGCCTCTATCACATTTAAAAGGAAGAGTGTCTCATTTTTTCCGAAAATCGTACATATTGATGTGTGGCACCCTCTAAATTAGCAAATATGGACATTTGAAATTGCACACTTTCTTCATTTCAAACTATCTACCCGTACACCAAATTTGTTGTCTCTATCCTATCGTGAACCATGTTTTTTTATCATTTAATCTTTCAAACGTCTCTCTGTGTTGCACCCCTTTAAATGATCATTTTTAAAATGCCGTAATAATCTTAGGTTTTTATCAAATGATTATCCCATTTACTACATTTCAAGCCTCTATCACTTTGTAAAGTAGGCGTTTTACATTTATTCGTCAAATCGAACATTTTAGTATGCAGCACCCCCTACAATAGCAAATGTTGGAAAACTGAAATTGCACACTTTCTTTCTTCCAAACTATCTACCCGTACACCAAATGTCAAATCTCTATCTCATCCCAAAGCATGTTTTCTTATCAATTCACCTTTTGAAAGTTTTTCTCTGAAGCACCCCCCTTAAACGAACGTTTTTGAAAAACTATATTCGTCTTTGGTGTTTTTATAAAATGATTAGTCCATATACCTAATTTCAAGCCTCTATCAAAATTTAAAGGAGCCGTTTCTCATTTATTCGGTAAATCGAACATTATGGTGTGCGGCACCCCCTTAAGTACGAAATATTGTTAATCTGAAATTGCACACTTTCTTCCTTTCGAACTATTTACCCATACACCAAATTCGAAGTCTCTATCTCATTGCAAAGTATGCTTTCCTATCACTTCACTTTTCGAACGTTTTGGTGTGGAGCACCCCCTCTAGAGAACGTTTCCGAAAAATTCGATTTTTCCAGGGGGTTTTACCGAACGATCGAGCTGTGTACCAAATTGCAAGTCACTATCTATTCGGGAAGTGCCTAAAAAAGCGTGACAGACGGACAGACAGACGGACAGACAGACGGACGGACAGACAGACAGACGGACAGATAGACTAACACTTGGCAATTAGTATATGTAGATATTACAATATAACAATAGGGGAAAAGCGCCATCTGTTGAGAGAAATATAAGATAACAAGACATGGGATACTCATGTGAACATTAACCCATATATACTATAAATTAAAATATTAAAAAATAACATAAATACATAAAATAATGGGAGTTAAATAAATATTACGTATGATACTAATCACCCCCCCCCCCCCCCAACACGACCATCATTCAAATACAGTAAGAATGATACTATTTATTCAGAAATACTGTTCTAAAGCAAAAATGGAAATTGTTTTAAATTAAAGTTTCTAATATGATAATTAACAAATTTTGAAGGAAAAGGTTCAGCCTTACAGTTTTGCAATAAAACGGTGGGATGTCTATCAATGTGTGATTTGTCACAAAGTCTTAAAATCCTATGTAATTGATTAAGATGTTTTTATCGACTTGATTACTCATACAAGAGTTAAAGTTGCTAATTTTATTTATTTTAAAAGGGAAGCTAGTCCTTTTATCATAAATATTTGACAGAAATGAAAATTCAGAAAGTGAGAGTTAAGTCCAATAAATTAAGACTAGCTGAGATATCCCTTTATTAGGAAGAAGAGATAAATTTGAGGGATAGAAGTTAAAATCAATTACATTAGATGAGTGAGTTGTCTTAATCAGAAGGATGTCATTCAGAATTTTTAAATTTGGGCTCAGTGATTTAGATAAAGATTAGCAAGAGCAGAACTAGCAGTTCTACCCTAAGGAATACCCTTAATTTGAAGATATAATTTATTACCTTGCAATAAGTAATTATTAAATATAACACATTTCAGGAGGTGGTGTACATAGGAGTGATCAAAAACCAAATTTTGACTTTTATAAAAGGATTTAATCAAATTCCAAATTACATTAAATAGATCTTTAATATCAATGTTATTAAATAATCAAAAGTTTGAAATCTTGTTATAAAGTGTCTAATTTTTACTTTCCTTATATACGTAGTATAATGTATAAGGAAGTAATGTGGCTGGGTCAAAAATTCGAATTCGAGTTTTCGACGGAAGAGCACGCTTCAAGCTTCCCTGATCACGAATGAACATTTTTGGAGTGATGTGTTTATAAAAATGTGTTTGCAAAAGTATGTTTGTAAAAGTATGTGTGTGTATGTCAGTGAGTCTGTGGAGATGACATCTCACGAATGAATGGAGCGATTCGAATGAAATTTGGTACAAAAATTACAATCCATCAATACTTGAAGCCTATTGCTTTAAACATAATCGAATGTTCAGAATCCCCCTAAATTTTCGAGTAAAATTTTGAAAAAATCATCAAAAAATCAAAACCTTCAATAAAGTTACGCAAATAGTCATTCCTTATGTAATTTTTCATTAGAAAACGATTGACATAAACTTTAAAACGCTAGCACGAACCCTTCTCGAAATATTGCACATTTTTCAAATAAATTTATCAAAAAATCATATAAAATAAAAAAATATATTAATTATTGTGAAATGTGTTCACTTTTCATAAGTAATATCATGTGATAAATTTGGTGACATCATTCTCGTGGATCTAACTCGTTCCATTCATAAGAAAAGATACTTTGGGTAATACTTTCGCATTTGAACCCCAATAGTCTTTTTTCTGCTAGAAGAATAACTTATTTCTCTGTTCATAACGCTTGGCGATATTTTGGCGACGAATTCGGCGGAATGACCCCAACTTTGCGACTCTTTTAAATGTTGTGGAAATTAACGAAAATGCCGCCAAATTGATAATAATGACGCTAAATCAATGAAAATTACGACTAATTGACGAAAATTCAATGTCTTGGAAATAATATAAATATCTACTATAGGAATAACCTATTTTTCCGTCCGTAACGTTTGACAAAATTTTGGTGACGAATTTGTCGGAATATCTCCAATTTGTTGACCTTTTAAATGTTGCCAAATTGACGAAAATACCACTCAATTGATAAAAATTCGCCAAATTGATAAAACTGACGCTAAATCAATGAAATGAGGAGTAATTGATGAAAGTTAAATATCTTGGAAAAAACATAAGAGTAGACTATAAGAATAACCTATTTCTTCATTTGTCCATCCTTAACGCTTGGCGAGAAATTTAACTGGACGTCACCAACTTGGCGACTATTTTAAATGTTGCCTAAGTGACAAAAATGTCACCAAATTGATAAAAATGGCGCCAAATGGGAAGTCATGTTTCGCAAATTCTGATTCCCGTCAAATGACGGGTATACCTTCTAGTATATAAGACATATTCCTTCTTTAATCTTCTAGTATATAAGACATATTCTAGTATATAAGACATATTTGTCTTTGGCGAACAATCTAGCAAATTATCACCAACTTGGCGATATTTCCTCAGATTGCAAAATTATCGTCAAAATGGTAAAAATGACGCTAAATTAATAAAAATGACGCTTATCGATGAATTAATTATTAAAATATTTTAATATATGGACTATATCGCTTATTGAGGATGCTATCAATATTGATAATTGTTTATTTAGAGTTGCGCGAAATATAAGTTAATTGGGTATTTTGAAATAGTTTTACACGTTATCATCCGGAAAATTGCCCAATGTACAATTCAATGTTAAAAACAGAGTACCGTGGATTTTATACATTATTTTTTGACTGTAAAATGAGTAAATTCATTGCATTATATATGGAAAGTCATATGCTGCCCACATCAGATTTTTGAATTAAATGATAGCTGTTATTAATAATTTGAGAAGATGACGAATCTACCATACTTGAAGTAATTCTATTAAGAATGGCCAAAAGGGATTTGCTAGCAACAGTTACATAAGATTTATGTCCAATAGTTACTGATTGGAATGAGATTGGGTTTCTATGAAATTTTGGTATATATGTTACCGCTAAAGCTCGAAAGCCGTTAATGTGCACATTACCTAGCTAATCTTCAGATTAACTGATTTGCTCCGTTAACGTGCGGAATCAAGAGTTCCCGCATTTTACCTAGGTAATGTGCACATTAACGGCTTCCGTATCGTTAAAGTTCAAAAGTTTGTTTCTCTCATTTCCTTTCCCTACTCCTTCCCCTCTCCCTCCACTTTTAGTTTGGTTTCGCCAGCGTCTTGTCGTCGCCGGTTGTTTTTATTTCTCACAATTTGCATCGGCTGCCAGTGCGTAGCATTGCTAATTCTGTTTTCAAATTCGTTTCTGCCTGTTAGCGCGGGAATTTGTGTCGTGATTTTTTTTAAAGCAGATAAATTTAGCTTCTAGTATGCAAGCAAGCACCGAATTGTATTAACTTGATTCTTTAGAAACGTTGCTGTTGTTCCAGTAAAGATCTTATTTTCACTTTAACGAGTGCCTAGTAGGTGATGTGCAGATTATCTAGGTAATTTGTAGATTACCTAGGTAATTTGTGTGTGTGAGAAATGAAACAATTTTCGGCACTTTAACGGATCACCCTAGTTAATCTGCACATTACCTTGATAATGTGTAGATAACTGATTTCTGCACTTTAGCTGTAACATATATACTAAATAAGGGAATTTATATTGTCGCAAGGTAATTTTAAAAGTTTATGAAATTCAGTCATTTTTTCAGATACAGTTGTTGAAGAATCAGTGTATTTAAAGGTCTTATTATGATTAAGGAAGTTATTTAAAATATGAACATAATAATGTTTGCAAATGTTAGCATAATTATTTGCAGCTTTATCCGCATACATGATGACAAAGTTTGATTTCAGTTCATTTAATGCCAGTTTCAATTTCAAATAATTAAATGTAGGTTTAATTGAAAGCATATTACCAATGAGGAGTTTGACCTCAGGCGGAATGTTCACTTTCCATATTTCAAAAGCTTCAACAGGATAACTTTAACGACAAGCAATTTTGTATATGAAGTTTTCGAAGTCAAGATTTATTTGTTTAATGAAAAGGCTATGTTTTAAAGGTATTTTGAACCCGAAATTTAGTGCCTTAAAGCATTAGATTTTTGAGTACTGACTTTTGAACTACATTTAGATTGTGAAGTCTAAATAATCTTTCAATTATTATTTCCCTCAGTTTCATTATAATTTATTATTTATTCTAACGATCCTAACTGGGTCAGGTATTTAGACGAATCACCGGCCAAATCAGCATTTTGTGCGTTCCTACTTTTACAGTAGGATAAGTTTCGGGAAGAAGGTGTTTGAGAGAGGCATTGTATATAATACCTAGGTATTCTGTAGAATGACAAATGCTATTTAGGTAAAGTATGAAAAAAGGAATGATTCGGAGATGTATTTCATACTTTGCCGGTTTGTCATTTGTTATTCTATAGTATGCCTAGGAAATGTGTGAAACGTTAATCGTTTCATAGATTGCCGACCAGTTTTCGATATTCTATAAAATGCTTAGGTATTCTATAGAATGCCGGCTTTCATACATTGCCGGTAACATATATAGTAGAATAGGGTAGTAAGAAGATATATGTTAAGAAGTAACTTTACAAGATCACCAGTAAATACATGTTTGTGATTGCTATCAATAAATTTAGAATAATGTGGATGGTGGTACACACAAAGATAGATGGAAGTGGAGACAGTTGAACTATGTTGAATGAAGAGAGATTTAGAAATGTCATTGTAATTGAAAATTTCTCTACCCAAAGGAGTGTTATATTTAATTGTTTTGAAAATATTAGTATTAGAAATAGGAAAACAATGTTTGAATTGCTGGAATAGAGAATTGAAATTTATATTATTATATTGTGAATTTTGTAGTTAATTACATAGTAAGTGTTATAATTTTTATGATTATTAGTGGTAGAAAGGGGTTGTATCGACAGATGGAGGTTTATATAATAAGCTCTTTTAATAATAAGATCATAAAAAATGTGTAAAAAATCTTCATCAAGATCGAATGACTTTAAAAAATAATTATATACTTGATTTAAACGATGTTTTTTGATATTGAAAACCCAGGTTTTTATAGTGTTTATGTTATATGAAGTTTTAAAGTTTTGTTGGTAACTCTGTAATTTTGACCTTAATATTCAGATTGTGACACTTATTATTGTTATAATTTCCTCTCTTAGATCTTTTTAGATGACACATAAAGAGATTTTGTGTTTAAGCTGTTAAAAATAGAGGGATCATAATTATTCAAATTTTTAAAGGTTGTTTTCACTACATTCTTGTTATTATAAATTTGATTTAATCCATATGGAAAAATTGTTTTATGTTGCTTGATTAGAGAATTTAAAAAAGAAATCTGTGAACGGGATTCTTTACAATATCCAATATAGAAATTAAGATATTTTCAATTTCATGAAGATCAAAATGGAAATATTCAAAATTATTACCAGAGTAATGATATACAAGAGGAGGAAGTTGTCAATTGAAGTAACTCGAGAGCTAAATTTCTTAATATGGTTCCAATGAACATTAAATCGAAGATGCAATGAGTGATAGTTTGTCCAATATAGGAGATATTATAAGAGATACAGGTTAATTTATAGATGCAATTATATACTTTACAAAAAGTCATTTATTAATCATTTAGAGTCATTATTAATCTCAGATGATACAGCAGAAGGACAGGTCTTACAAAATTTATCATGGCAAGTACGAAAATTCATGAGTTTTGGTTGATAATTATAGCTTGACATCAAAGAATGTCTAGAATGTATTTTAGCAAAGTAATTGGTTGCAGGTTGTCGATCCCTTATATATCTCTATTAATATAGATTACCGGTCATATGTTATGTCATATTGGACGAATGCCAAACGTGATGGTCTGGGGCACCATTAAGTATCTTGACCCATCTCAACTGCCAAGAATTATGGACAACCTCAACAACACCTGCTACATCAGAGAAGTTCTGGAGCCCGAAGTCTTAACCTTCCTTCAACGCATTCCTAGAGCTGTATTTCAACAGGACAATGCCAGTCCACATGTTGCTAGGAATGTTCAAGACTTATTTTCAGTACAACAGATACAGCTTCTTCCTTGGTCTGCCTATTCAGCGGATACGTCACCTTTTGAACATGTCTGGGATTTCGTCGGTCGGCGTCTCGCCCGTGACGCTCGTCCTGTAGCTAATGCAGCTGAACTTCAGGTTCGGATAGAAGCAATCTGGAATACTCTTCCTCAGGTAAATTCAAAATCTGTTTGATTCGATGCCACGTCGTATAGAAGCACTTATTGTATCTCGCGTAGGCTTCCCCAAATACTGATTTTCGACATGTAATATTGTTTTTTGCTTTGTAAATTTAATCGTTTATTTGTATCAATACAGGTCGTCTGTGGAATAAGTTTCATTCAATTTTGACAATTTCTTCATAGTGTTGCAATTTTTACAAACAGGAGTATATATATATATATATATATATATATATATATATATATATATATATATATATATATATATATATATATATTACTTTTTAGAATTTTTTTCGCAAACGTACAGGTTAAATTGAAAGACTCTAACCTAAGCATTTCGTTCAGTTTGTATGATTATTAGTTAATCAACTTATCTAAAAAGTTTTGAATTTGGTGAAATATTAGTGTGCGTTTTAACTGTCAGGAGTAATCTCCCCCCTCCCCTCTTAAAGCAAATAAGCCGGTTAATAATGGAAAAACTTAATTTTTTTAATTTTCACTTTGACAACATTTATTCTAAGATCTGCATCTCCCATTTAAGACACATTGCGTTTTTCTATGGCAAAATTTTGCGATTTCAAGCTCTTTACAGATCAAGGTTCAAATTTTTGGTTTTTGACGTTTTTTTATATAATTAAAAATCTATAATATGTTTTAAATTTTATTTAAGTATCTTTTATTCTAAGATTCGCATCTCTCATTTAAGACCATTCTCTACATTCAACACCCATAATTTATGTTGTAACACACACACAGAGCCGCATTCCTTTGAAATGTTATACTGTGAATGTAATAAGAAAGTATAAAGTTAATTTTTGTTATGTCTGAAAAATTACAAATGTTTAATATTGGGATACGCTTTGAAAAATGACAGAATACTTTTATTCCTCCAAATGGGGCTAAAGAAAAATAAATTCACATCAAATTCTCTCAAAGAAAGACAAAAAAAAAACTTTTTAAAACCATTGATACCCTACTTTCTAATTTGGGAGGGTTTTAGAACATTTCCCCAACCCGGCCAGCTTCAATGAACAGTCTTATCTGCAAGCCAGGTTAAATGGAGTTATTATCTCTGAGAGTTTTCTTTCCTTTTCTGCGAAAATAACATAAGAACTTCAGGAAACACGTATCTTCAAATATAAAGAGTAATTTGAAAGTATATGTCGGCTAACGTAGATATAATGGTATTAGAGAATTGAAAGTTATATTATTTACATGTTCTTTCAATAACTCTTACAATTACTTTTTCAAAGTTTTCTCTTTCCGAGGTTTCTAAAAAAAATCTTTAAGCAACTTCAGAATAAAAGGTCATCGATTGTACACGTTAGGTTTAGATATAGTAAATTGACCAAGCCCGATAAAATAAAAGTGATTGCAGCTCCCTTAGCGAAGAATGAAGTTAGAAATACAAACTCTGCGACTAAGCTATATAGGGCAATAAGTTGTAGAGCAATGTCTAACTAGTGACAATATCAGAAATGCACAAAAAGCGTATATGAAAGGCAATAAATACCCGTTAATACTTCACTGATCGGACTAGAATGCCATCAGGAATCATAACGAACACGGCAATTAGCTTATACCCAAGGTTCATTAATATAAGGTTGGGCGATCAGTCCGGCAACCAATCAAAAAGTTGTCAGCCTGACGTCGACGAGCTTCGCATTTCGTCATTCGTTACGTCACGAACCAGGAAGAACTTTGAGAGTCGTTGTCAAAACATGGGAAGTTTTCCCATTATTACAATTAAAAATTGTTTGTTAATTTTGAAGTGGCGATATCCAGACATAAACAACCTGCGCAGAGATGTTTAATTGCGCTGTGCACACCTTCCTCAGTGGCGTTCAAAGAGATTCTTGGTCTCTTTAGAGAGCTCGATAACAAAATGTGCTAGTTTGCTATTCTCGTGACATCACATGTGCAGATCCAAGTATAAAGAAATCAATCGTGACCAGGATAGCCCTCTCCCTGCTTATACAGTTCTGCACGTGCTATGTTGTGTCTCGTAGATCGGTACTACCAGGGCGGGGGGGGGGGGGTCACCCCGAGCATGACTGAATTTTTTTTATTCTGGCTCTGCGCATATAATGTCATGGGAATCGCAAATGTGCGCATTTTGTTCTAGGGCTCTCTGAAGAGATCGAGAATCTCTTTGGACGTCACTGAGGAAGGTATGTACAGCACAATTAAAACTCTCTGCGCATGTTGTTGACGTCTGAATATTGACACTTAAAAATTAACAAAGAATTTTAATTATAATTATGGGAAAATTGCTGTGTTTCGGCAACACCTCTCCTGGTCCGTGGTGTCACGAATGACGAAATGCTATTCTCTAAAGCTCCTATATATAGGGGCACTACTATTCTTGTCGACGTCAGGCTGACAAGTTTTTGATTGGTTGCCGGGCTCATAGTCCAACCTTATATTAAAGAACCTTGGGTACTACATCACTGTCGCTTTATTTGCGTACGCTCGTGAATCATTGACCACAGTTTCATAATATTGTGGGTTGACTGCTCATCTAGCAAACAATGAAGTTTAAGAGCCATTTTCATATACTGCTTCGTGCATTCCTGATGTTGATTTCTATTAATTGAACAATGCTATATACCTCTGTAATGGAAATTTTCATTCTATCTCCCTTTGTTGATTCGTGTTTCTAGCAGCTTCAAGTATTCACTAAGATCGTTGCAATCGATTTTATTCGATCGGGTTGAGTCACTTTACTATTATATAGACCTAACGTGTATATTCAGAAATATTTCGCTCCGAAGGTATTGGAGTGCTTATGAACTTCTCTAAAAATCCTGCTAACGGAATGTTAAGCTGAAGCACTCTTATTTAGCCTACACGAGATGCAAAAATACGTTAAGCATGATACAATCGCAAAGAGACAGTTATAGAAAATAGACAGACAGACGGGAGTTAAGGTCCAAAATAAATGGAACAGTTTCATGGCTATTATGCGCAATTATTTATGAGACAGATCACGCACGGTATGCAACGAATTTACGCCATCGGACATGTCATAGATGATTATGGGCAAACATCTAATACCAGAGCAAATTGGGAAAGCCGACCATGGACTCTTACGTCACAGCGAAGAGAAGAAATCGTGAAGAGGACAGCAGTTTTCATAACAAAAAATGAGTTTTGAAAGAAAAAACATTCGAATGGAGACTTTGAGAGATTGGCATGAATATCAGTGGAGTTACTTGGCCAAGAAGATGCAAGATATATTCCTATTTATGAGAAAACTAATTTTCGATGGTAAACGTTCCATACCTGGTATACGTTAAAAGTGAATGATGCACACTGATGATAAATTCTCCTCCTCCATGAGAATAAATTATGTATGTCACACTGTTTCTTAAATTTACTAATAATTAATTGTTGTCACATTGTTTCTTAAATCGACTAGTAAATACGGATCTGATGTATGTTTTTCGAACTAAACTTTACTGAGAATAGTGCATGAATAATTGTATACATAGTATGAAAATAATTAAAGCATTGTTTGTTTAAATCTATACGGTTACGAATGCGCATATTTTCTGTATTATCTGTATTATATGTAAATAAATATATTAATTAGAAAAATTGTATCTAACGTCTGGCTGTTTGTTCTCTATACTATTTTTTAGCATTTTTAGGTTCTGTGTCAGCGGGTTTCTGTGCAAACTACAGATATCATAATTATTACATTAAAATTACTTGGTAATTTGAGCACTCATAATGGGAACTATATGATTGTTGCAGCGGGATAAAAATTGTATTCTTGCTGTCATATCAGTGTTCCCACTTTAGCGTATTTTGACCAAATTTTATAGTTGTGTAAATTGGTTTACTAAAGTAACCAGGATGTTTAAAGTTCCTCGGATTTTCCTGCGTAGATAATTTGGCATGGCAACAACAAAAAGATTCTTATACATTACTTTTAATTTGGGAAATCAAATTATATATTTTAAGAGAATTTTTACTTTTTCTACATACATAGAATAATGTATGGAGGAAGTATTGAAGTCATATTAATATGTATAAAATTCGCGCTTTTCGATGTATTTTTACTTTCTTTCTATACATATTATAATGTAAAAGGAAAGTATTGTGACGGGGTCGAAAATTCGAATTCGAGTTTTCTACGGAAGATCACATTTCAAGCATCCCTGAACTCGAATCGAACGCTTTTGAGGTAATGTCTGAGTGTATGTATGCGTGCTAGGGTGTGTGTGTGTGGATACGATATCTCACGAACGCATAGATCATTTCGAAAGTAATTTGGTGTTATTACGATCCGTGAATACTAGAATCCTATTGATTTTAAACGCGATCGAACATTTGGAAGCCCCCAAATTTTCGAATGATATTTTGAAAAAATCATAAAAAAAATCAGGAATTTCAATAATGTTAAATAACTAATCATTTAATGCGTATTTTGTTTTATTGTGAAACGAATGAGCTTTAGAACAAGCTTTAGAACGTGTTTTTCGTTTACGTTTTTCAAATAAATGTATCTAAAAATTACATAAAAATGAGCAGGAGTAAGTATCATCAAATATGTAACACTTGGGAATAAATGAGGCGAAATATCGCCAATTTGGCGACTTTTAATGTGGGTCCAAATTAACGAAAATGTCGCTAAGTAGACAAAAATAACACTAAACTTATTTAATGAAATTATAATTAACATATTTTAATATAATGCAGTATATTACGTAGCAGATGTTAGCATATTTTCAATTGTCAAGTTATATTTGTGCGAAGTTAATTCTGTACTTTAAAATAATTCTACACGTTGTCATCCAGAAAGCAACATATTTTAGTAGTTTTCAACGTAAAAAACATTGTACCCTTGATCTTGCCCATTAAAATATCGCATTAAAATAAGTAAAGTACCTGCATTATGTAGAGAAAATCATGTGCTGTCCACATTTTTTAAACGCAATATGAATGCTTTAGAATTCGCATATATTTTAAACCCCCGAGTACTTTTGGTATATCTGCTTGTACAATAATAAGAGTAAGCGATAACTCCAAGTTATTGTATGAATAGTTCAAACAACACATAATTTCCGCAGAATAGTCCTGTCTGTAGCAATTTGCATCCTTTTCCGGAGAGGAATTTCTTCCCATATTGAAAAGTCTCTCCGCCATATTAACCACTCCCGACCCTTTATTCCGGCTCTCAGTCTCATTATCAGCTTTTGAAAAATTGCCGCACGTTGTGCTGGGGCTATGCGAAGTAATAGTTAAGAAATTCCGGCATAGTTTAATTTTCGCGGAGATAATTTCGGACGACGCTCTTTATCCGAAAAGATATAATATGGAAATCTTATAGAAGTACTCTAGCTAGGGAACAAAGTTGTTGAGAGGTGACACAAATTTGGGCTTTCATACTTCATAGCGTTTCGATTTTATTGAATTAAAGTGAGTTGAAGACCCAGACCGTCCGACTCGTCCAGAGGACTAAGAGCAACTATTTGGACGGCCGGGGGAATTAAAGTGAGTGTAGCAATTTTTTGCAAATTAAAAATTTTTCACAAGGAAAAATTTGAAAAAATGTGTATTTTAGTTCCAAATGATCCAATTTATTATACCATGTTACCTTTCAGTTTAAAAGGCTTGAAAAAATATTTCAATTGATATCAAGTTTAATAATGTTTGATAACTTTCTCCCCCCCCCCCCCAAGAAGGGGCTAATAATGTTACGAACACAAAAGTTGTATCGCGGTTATTTCTCACTACAATTATGGAAACTTATTAAGTTTCGTTACCATTGAGCTATAAGCAACCCCTTTTACGCATGATTGTATCAAATTTCGTCCTATACTGCCATGTTAAGAAAATATAAAATTTTGAATACATTTCGAAGTTTTCGCTAGAATTTTAAAATGTTCTACCTTCTTCTAGATTTTTCATTATCATAGCCGAATGTAAAGTTTCACGAAAATCCATTAATATGTGTGGCAGCTATAGTGTATACATGGAATTAACCACAGACAGATGGACATCAAACGAAAAATAATCAAACCGTGTTTAAAAACAGTTAAAACATTTATTTGAATCAAAATCATGAAATCGAAAATTTTCGTGAAAACAATACTTTTTCCGTGTGAGAAGGTAAAAATTTACTAAGGTTTATATTTTGAATCAAATATCTGTCCAAATCAGGAGTTCTGCAAATTCAATAGAACAGACTAAAAATTCAATAAAACTAAACACACTTCGTTTAAAGAAATATCCAACAAAAATGAATAGTGTCGACTGGTTTCGAAGGCAAGAAACAGCCATCTTCGTCAGGACCAACAAGAAGCGTAACCTATCCTCGTTAAAGCAACATCTGCAACTGATGTTGCAAACGTGATCGAAGCAGGGGAAGGAGGTTGCCAACGGCGAGAGCAAAAACAGTAAGTCAAAAATCATGGAGGAAAAAACGTTAAGTAGGACACTATGAATGAATAGTAAAATACCAAAGAAGAAAGTGAATGCAGACCAAATGGATTCAAAGTACTTATTCAGTGAGTAAAAACTACGAACTTAAGTGCTCTATTAATATTTGAGATAAGGCAAGCTCTGCACCAAATTTCTGTACATGTAAGTGTTGTTTATTGTATCCCACCTGATAGCAATTTGCCTATAATCATATTGTGCTAAGAAAATGACTTCTGTAATAATTTTATTGTCCATTCCTACTCTATGCTCTACAATTTTGGAATTGGCAGTTTTCGTCTATCTCGCTTTGTTAACGAGTTCGTTATCCTAACGAATTCTCCGTTAGAAATGCGAGAATAACTTTTATTCGATCGGGAATGATCACTTTACTCTAGAGAGACCTAACGTGTATATTTAAAGACCTTTCGTTACAAAGTTATTGAGGTGCCTTAGAATTTTCCTAAGAACCATGTTCAAGAAAAAATATTCACTTGCGAGTTGTACCAAAATCCAACCATCACCACGGTATGGCACGATTTACTTGAATGTGCCAAATTTCTTGAAAATTTCACAGAATAATTTTATTATCAAAATTTATGACATTACACTCTGACAGTTTTCGCTGCAGGAAGCAATCTGTTAAGGACACCCTCCTAGAGATAATTAAACTAATCCGTTAACTAATTCCATTACTTTCCCAAATTGTGAGAGAGCCTTAAAACAAACGTCCCAGCGAATAATGCGTTAGAAATCGATTCCCCATAAAAGAGCCAGAGCAATAACCCTTCTTCCTCAGCAAAAGAATATGAAGTGGTATCCTCAATGTAAAATTGGTAATATAGCGGGGATAACGGCCCTGGCCATCCATTTTCTGCGTGGTGGAGCGAAGTCTTCCGTTTCTTCGGCTATCCTTCAGTAATAGATCGGAAGTAATATTTCACGTTTTTATTCTACGCAGTTTGGAAAATAGAACGATCTTTTTGGGATCGCGTAGAAATCTTCTCGATTTCAATAATAAAGGATCTATTTATGAAAATTTATTCCCTTTAATTCATGAAAATTGATCAAGACATCGGCTGTTGCGATTGGTTTAATAAAGAGAAATATCAGGTTATTCTAGAGTTCCTTATGCACATTCATATATTTTGTGTTCAGGCTCCATTTATATCATAATTAATACTAGAATAATAAAATGTATATATGTTTCTTTAAGCTTCTGCTCGCGGAAAATAATTTTTTTTTTAATTTTCTTATTTTTTTTCCGCGTAAAATAGTTGCAATTTATTAGTTAAAAATTAAATATCTATTTAATACGCACTGAAATTTCTGATTGAATGAATGAGTAGGGAGGGGGGGGGGGGGGGTAATGTATCAAAATTATCGAGTACTTTCGCTAGCTTGAATTTTGGTTTTGGTGTCATTCGATCCGTTTCAGCTTCCAGAACAACGACAATAATCGAAACATTTGGATTAGGGGTGGGGTATAAAGGGATTTAGAAAAACTTTGCTTCTCAAAAGTAATAAAAGCACAATTTAATATCCTTTCGCTGGCAATAATTAAAGAGTTTCAAAGAAAGAAAATATTCAAAAGAAGAATTTTGATAAAAACTTGATAAAAAGAACAAAAAAGAATAATATGAGGAGAATAATAGGAGGATGCTTTAAATAAATTCAGGCACTTTATCGAAGAAATCAAGAAATCAAGACCTATAAAACTATAAAGGCGAATTGGATTAAAAATATTGTGTTCGGGATTAAGGAAAGTATCTACATTGTTTATGGATGGAATGGATGAAAAACACAATCATACAAGATAACGATAAAGAGGATCATACATTTACCGCAAATATAGCCATTTTTTACTTTCCCTGCAATACATGGTAATGTATAGGGAAAATATTGGAATCATGCCGAAAATCGCAACTCGAGTTTTCGACGGATCTACACGTTTCGAGACCTCTAGAATACGAAAAAACCATTTCTAGCGTGACGTCTGTGTGTGTGTCTGTGTGTCTGTCTGTGTGTCTGTCTATGCAGATTTTGTATCTACTCTAACTATAAAAGTAATTGATCGAATTTCATAAAATTTGGTAGGTAAGTCACTTGTGGGCGAATCTGGTGCTGATTAGTTTTGGGTACGATTGAGGATAAAAGAATCCGCCTTTTTTTGCGAAATGGCCCGCAAAAGCTTGTATCCACTCTAACTGAAAAACTAATGAACCGAATTTTACTGCATTCGGTAGACGAATTACTTGTGGGTTACCCTGGTGCTGATTAGATTTTGGTACGATTCGGAAAAAAATAACCTGCCTTTTTTTGCAAAATGGCCAGCAAAAATCGTTGAAATCTAAACTAAAGAACTAGGTATACTCAAATATATCCATTAAATGCTCGTTTAATACGTAATTTATAACGACGAAAAGAATAAGACCAACCCCATTACACTAGGACTAGCCGTTCTCGAGATATTTTAGTTTTTCGTATTTTCTCTACGCCACCTTTGAAAATAAGTCCGGTTACTGAATGAGAACGAAAATTGCATTAAAAGTGAAATAAATTTAATTAAATAAAGAGAACGTGAATATAAGTCTGCAGGGAAAGTCATGTGCTGCCCACATCAGATTTTTACTATTTGTTTAAATTGAAAGCTAAGAAAATGGAAATCAAGTTAGAACAAAATAATAAAAATCTAAATAAGAAAGAATTTTATTACAACTTTTTGTAATAAAAATTATGATTCAATACCTTTTAAGACAATTATGAAAGCATATAACTATCTCCTACCGATAAGAAATACCGATGTCTAGGTACGTAAAAACTAACGGCCGTAAAATCTTCAATTATAATATGTTCGGAAGACATTTGGATAAAAACGATAACCTGACATGCAAATGTGAAGCAAGTAAATTCTGTAATAAAGATCATGGTCACATTGTTACGGGTGATTTAGATGTTGCAAGAGATTTGGATTTTAAGGACTTTTTGCATTTGGGCACTAAGTTCAGATTTCAAGAATTTTACAATTACGACAAACTTTTTAAAAAGGATCTCGATGATTTTATTTACAAATTGGCAATAAAGTATAGCTTTCCATTGGAAACCTTTCAAGAATGGAGACATGCAGTTTTAATCGATTTTAAACTTTATTGCAAAAACAGGCAGGCTAAAAATGCTAATTACAAATTGAACAAAAATCAGTTGGACGAATTACAAAATAAGTTTGTAGTCACGTATATGGACAAAGTAACATCAAACTATGCATTTACTTGCAAGAAATACTATGTAGATCAATGGAAAAATAGTTACAACAATAAAACTATATATTAACAAAATTGTTTATCTAAAAATACCAATGAAAACAAGATTATGGCATTATATAAACGGATCGGAATCGAAATTAATACTGTCAAATTTCCTTACTTAGTATTAATACCGAAAATGCATAAGTCACCCGTCAAATTTAGACCGGTAACATTGGGATGTGGAACTTACCTGACTAAGGCAAATACTGACTTACTGAATATTTTAAGACCTACATTGGTGAAGATAAAATCAAGTGGTACAGTAATGACATCAATCAGGGACAATTATTTTCGACACTAAATACTATACGCTCTTAAACAAAATAAAACTTATTAAAAGAAAGTTGCAACTTATTTTTAAAAAGTATTAGATTTCTTGTCCTTGACAGGCTAAAGTTCTCGTTATTAATATACAATTCACAGCACGTTACGTTATGCATATCTTATTTAATCGTCAAAAGTTTCGATTTGCATAGAATTAAATATATTGTTTATACTTTAAAAGTATAAAACATTTAAGATCATGAAAAATTATGAATTCGGTAAAAATGAGCACTAAAATTATATTAAAGATATATTTTGCTAATTTGAATTGGTATGAGGTGTAT
This sequence comes from Amaurobius ferox, assembly GCA_951213105.1. Lineage (NCBI taxonomy): Eukaryota > Metazoa > Arthropoda > Arachnida > Araneae > Amaurobiidae > Amaurobius > Amaurobius ferox. The sequence goes on from OX578136.1 coordinate 108,628,199, forward strand.
AGTGTTAAGAATATTTAAAATATTATAACAGTAACACGCATACTGTCTGTCCGAGAAGTAAAACATTTATAGGTAACCATTGTTATTATTTAAGGGTACACGTTGTTTTACTTTGGTGAAATATCGCCAACTTGGCAATTTTTGATGCAAGCTCTGGTAATTTCTCAATTTTGTAACTTAGTTAAGGATTTCACGAGTCACGTGTTTTTTTCTAGAATTTTCTCACAAAGGGTATATAAGTTGGTGATCATTCAGTTGAAGGAGCTAACGTGATAGGAGTACAAGTAAATTGTGAATACGCCAATGTCTTAAGTATTAGTTGAGCATTTTAATTGCTGTTTTGTGTGCCTGACAATTGATTTGTGATCTTGTAAGACAGATAGAGAGTTATTATCTGTGTATTGTTCCTGTTTAAGCTTATTCATGCCTTAAATAAAAGTGTTAGTTATCCAGAAATTCGAACTCATCCTCGTATCCTGTCAATGCACCCAAAATTTCTAAGGATACTTCGCCACAACATTAAAAATTGCAAATTTTAGATTAATTTCAGTGCCGGTAATGAAAAGGTTAACTAAGAGTATCGCATTCGTGGATGAGAACTATAAACCAACTAACATCCTGGCGAGAAATGCGTTGAAACTTATTCTTCATAAAAGAGACTCAGAGTAACAATATCTTCTCACATACAAAAGGATATAAAGCTACAATATCTACAGTATAAAATTGATAATATAATGGTTTTAATCCCTAGCCATCCAGAAAAGGGATGGTTTGGGGAGTACTGAGGATTAAAGTTTTCAGTTCCTTCATATTTTTTTTTGTAATAAATAAAAAAGAACATTTCACTTTTTATTTTAAACAAAGTCTAAATACAGCGAACTTTTCAAGCCGTCTAGAGCAGTCACCTCCGATAGCAATCGTAGATATCTTAGTTGATATCCTAGTAGCCGAAGATATCTTAGTAGATATTCTAGTAGCCGTAGGTATCTTAATAGATGTCTTATAGGAATCCTAGAAGATATTCTTAGTGAGATACCTACCTACGATAGCAGCTATCGGTGTGTGTGTGTGTGTGTGGGGGGGGGGGGGTAACGCTAGAGTTCTCTTATTTCCCGCAGTTTCATAAGAGGAAAATAACTCTAGAAATACACATAAATAGCTCAAACCACAACCGTTAAGTACTTGGAATAAAAAAAAATGGCAAAGAGCTTAGAACATAAAACGATATGCATAATCCGGTTTCAGAAGTGAAAGGTGTCTTCGCCGAAAAAATAATATATTAACTTATTTCATAAAAGCATACTGGCTGCTATATGTACATTTGCTTTTACGTGTATATTAGTTATCTTTCCTCAAAGATAAGATAGGGGGAAGTTATTCTGTGTATGTCTAGCAGACTATTTTTGTTAATGTCCAATTATTTTTACACATTGATTGATATGATAAGCAGACGATATTGCTCAGGAACTCGTGTGATATTCAATGTTCAGTCAATCCATGCTATTTCTGAATGTGACGTCATCGTTTACGTATGCGAGGGTTATTTTCATTACTATGTACAGCAGATTTTATTCTTTTGGTTGCATATATTTAATTGGAATATGATTAAAATATGGGATCAAATCTCCTAGATTCTAATCCGGATAAATTTACGTAGCTTTAATTTGAGAAAATTGAAATATCTTAGAGTGAATTTAATTTGAAATAGATGAAATTTGTCCTCCAAACTTGCGGTAAAAAAAAATGGTGCGGTTAGAAAAATTTGGCTATTTCAAAAAATCCCATATACTAGCGGAACTCTAAAAATAGGTAGAGCATTTTCAAAATTTAAATCATTTAAAATAATATATAAACATTTTCACATTTAAATGATTGAATAATAAACAAGAGTTTTCTTAATTTAAATTATCGAAAAGTAAACATTTAAAATTTTGTATAAATCATGGTAAAGTAAATATATATATATAATTTAGTTTAAACCACGGTAATGTAAAAAGAAGTTTCTAAAAATTTAAATTATATAAAGTAAACAAAAGTTTTTAGGAATAAAATTCTTGAAAACAAATACAATTTTTTTTAAATTTAAACAATTGAAAGTAAGTAATAATTTTTAAAATTTAAATTATAGAATGATAAACAAATATTAAAAATAACAATAATGAAGAGAAACACGTTTTTATTATTATTAATGAAAAGTAAGAAACAGTTTTTTAATGATTATAGTGTATTTTCACCATTTTATGCTTTGTTATTGCTTATCTTGTTTTGGAACGTTTCTAATGCGAAAGTAGGTTTCAATCGACAGAAAGTAATTGCGTCAAAATGGTGGTAATTTTTACGTAGCTTTAATTTGAAAAATTAAATAAATATATAATAAATTAAAGTGCGCCAGTGCCATTACACTCAATAGAAGCAAATTGTTACACAATGGTGCTTGTATTCTTCTGTTGCAGCATATATTGAATTTATTGCTAGCTTAACTGATTTCATCTCCAAGAGAATGAATGACCCAGTATTTCATGGAAATGATATTCGACCTTATGATGGGCGAAAGCTTAGTGTAGTTATTTTGAAAATTCCACACGATTCCATCAAATGAAAACATCAGAATAAATGATCTTGCACCTTGCACATTCCTTGTTTCAAAGAGCAACCCGGAAACAACATCCTTCAGAGATAATTAAAACCAACACTTTCGTTAACGAAGGGTTCGAAATTACGGTCGTGAAAGAGAGCTGTAAAAAAGAATGGCCCTGGCGAAGAATGCGTTAAAATCGATTGTCCATAAAATAGCCCCGGCAATTTTCCTCCCTGCAACGCAAAAGAATATAAAGTGGCATGTTCTTAGTAAAACATTAGTAATATACTGAGGCTAACGGCCGTGGCCATCCATTTTCAGAATGGTAGGGGGCGAAATCATGCCACTTCTTCGGATTTTCTTTTGTGAGAGACCAGAAGTAATACTTCATATTTTATTGGAAACAGTTTGAAGAATAGAACTCTTATCGGACTGTTTAGAAGTGGAATGCGGCAATGTTATCGAAGAAATGTCTACGAAAAACTTCCTTTAGTGTAACCGACAATTTTTGTGAAATATTCTAAAATGATAAAAAAAATATTCCCGTAATTAAAAAAATGGTTTTAAAATATTTCAAGTGGTTTAGCATATACTGTCCTTATATATTTCAAAATGAATTCCTTTTTAAGCCTAGTGCTTTTCCATGTGTTTGGCTTTAATGCTTGATCATTTTCTGTTTTTCAATTTTGAAATCTCACCATTGATATTTATATATTTGTAAATTATATGTAGCTTGACGACTGGATATATGCTTTTCATTCTCCCCTTGATTGATGAATCTCTATTTTTTACCTCTTTATACAGAGCTATCTTATATTTTAAGTTATGGTTATATGAGTTACAATTTATCTCTAATCTATCATTGGAATTTCATATATTGTTTTAATTATACACACACACATACACACACACACACACACACATATATATATATATATATATATACATGGCGTATATAAACTGTTTTGACAAAATAAAAGGAGTGATAGTACCCATCAAGACGAACAATATTTACTATGGAACCTAGGGTCGCATTCCACTCTGAGTGTCAGAAAAGAGTAACTTCGAAACACGTCCAACAAACACAAGTCGCCACTTCGGACGACAAAGCTGTCGTGCTGGAGAAGTACTTTTAGTCACTTTTAGTCATCCGACACTTCTTGATCGCCACCTATCCCGGACGTTAGATTGGAGGTAGTGGACCTGTGGCAAGGTTCAAGGTCGGAGAGATCAGTGAAGTACCCAGGAGAGGAAATTTCCTCCCTTTAAACTTCAGACTAAAAGGAAAGATAGCATAAGAGTGACAGTGCAGAAAAATAGATAGACTAAAAGTGTGAGTGGACCTGTGGCTTGGCCTCCACGCTCACCGGACCTCAACCAACGTCACCTAGATAACAAAGCCTGAAGTCTAGTATTATGAGTCATCATAGATAGGCCACCGGATTCTCAGTTAGCTAGGGAGAGAAACCAAGTAGTTTTGAAGCGACGTAATTTTTTTCTTTGGATTTATTATTTTTTCTTTTTATAACATCATTCTTTTATAATTTAATTTTATTTATGCAAGTGCTATTTTTTAAATTGAATTTATGCATCATTATCACATTCTACATAGACAGACGTTTCTTTTTCAATATCTTTAGGTCAAAATGAAGTTCACATACCTGTTAAAAATCGAATATCAATGTAGACTATAATACATATGCATTACTAAATCATAACACCAAATTTTGTGAGGAGGCAAGTTGAATAATTTTATTTATTAAAATTTTAAACGTTTGCAGAATTAAATATTTAATTCGATAAACGTCCGAATTTTTTTTAAATCAAGAGTCACAATTTTTTTTTAATTGCCCAATGCACAGAATTCTTAATGTTTTACATAACCAGTGGTTTAAAGTTAAAGTTTATTGTAATTTCTTTTAAAAAAACTTAGGCTTTTATCTCTGCTTTATTGCAAGATATATTTATTTTAAAAATATATCAGGAATTTTTTTATACATACTTTGACAATCAAGTACAATTTTGTACTTGGTTGAATCGCTATTTTTTTAGTATGACAAAAGAAATTTGAAAACACATATTTTGTTTCCTAATGTAGTTCATTTAATCATACTACCATATCATCTATACTTTTAATGTAATATGTGAAAAAGATGATTTTCAAATTTACTTACGAATACAATCAATCATTTATAAGTAAGAGCGTACGTACGTTTGTGCAGTAATAATATCCTTATGAATAAGGAGTTTAAGGAGTTATGTTTAGTAATGACTTACTATATTAATGCTAGTAGCGCGTGGCGGTGGAAAATATCAAGAAAAATATCACCCATTTTTTGATATTTTCATATTATAATAAAAACAATCATTCCTAAATAACATTTTTGTATTTTATTAGTTTACATACATTACCTACTTGCATAAAACACTTGTTTTTACTTATGGGGTACTATATTTTTAAAAGAACTTAATTAAAATTTTGGATATATATCGAAATATCTTATATATATATACACTTATATACACAGTATTTATTACACTTACACCTAGAAATTCTTTTATTTAACAAAATCGAATGATTGGGTGTGAAAAAAATCGGCAAAAACTACGTAGTTTGAATATTATTCTAAACAAACAAGATTATTCAGTGAATCTAAATATATGGCTTCTGAAAAAATCATATTTTCACATGGACTTCACCAAATTTATAATAGTCAAAATATCGTAAATCATTCATTTGTTCCAGTAAATTATAATGTCTTCTATATATAATATTATCGAAAAATTCATTAATAAGCCTAGTCACCTACCAGCTAGAAAAAATATAGAAAGTTAAAGAAAAATCCAAATAACCTAAATTTCGCTTTCATTGTCCCTATTTCAAATTTACACAAAAATCCTATTACTTTTAGGTCATTTACTTGTGGTTACAACATTTATTCTAACAATGCTGATAAGGTCCCATATACTCTTAACGACATGAATAATAAGATTGCACTAAATAATAAGTTACTCATAAATAATAGCTACGAATTAGAAAGACGGCGTTCTAACCACAATTACTTGTGTTTACAACTTCTATTCTAATGTGGTGTTGTAACCACAAGTAACCTAATTGTGGTTACAACACCACAATTACTTGTGGTTACAATTCCTATTCTAACAAAGCTAATAAGCTCCTACTAAATACTCTTATTAAAATAAATAATCAGATAGTAATAAATAATAAGATAATTTAAAAAATAGCTATGGATTAGTAAAAAGTATTCATAACTTTAATAATGCTAAAGCCATACAAACTTTTGATTTTAGAGATTTATTTAACAAATCTGATCTAAAAGACTTGTTTCATGTTTTCATATCCTAAATGGATGTAAAGATGCAGAATTTTTTTAAATAACACATTGAAAAATCACCCAATAAAAATTGTACTTCACAGTCTATACAGGTAAAAACCTCATTATTCTATAACTGTAATGTATATGAAGATATAGAGTCTAAAACCGTATTTTAAAAGTATTGCAGAAAATTTCAAGGTGTTTCATAAACAAAAAACTTTTTGATAAGCAATGTTTTGGATAAAGGGAAGCGGTGAAAAAACTTGTTTTGAGAAAAAGTAGCAAAAAATAGCATTAAAAGATATTTCTCACTAAAAATTTACTTAAATTAATGTCTAAAATGCCACTGAATCATAAATATCACTTTCTTTTCTATCAGGAACAATTAATTGTCTTTTACCTGGGGGCTCTTACATTTTTCCACGTTGCTTTATTGCGGAGATATAGAATAGCGTTTTACATGGCGAAAAGTTACTGACGATTTCGTTTTTTTTTTGTGCCCTTTTACCTCTATTAATATAAAAAATCTGATGTGGCCAGCACATGATTTTTCCTGCAGACTCATATTCACGTTCTCTTTATTTCTTCAATAATTTATTACATTGAGTTTAACTGCACAAAATAACACACATAATTACTTTAAATGACACGGAATTTGCACTTTCAATTCAATTTTCGTTTTCATTACTTTCCCTGCAATACATGGTAATGTATAGAGAAAGTATTGGAATTATGTCGAAAATCGCAAGTCGAGTTTTCGACGGATCTACACATTTTGAGACCTCTAGAACACGAAAACACTATTTTTAGAGTGGCGTCTGCGTCTGTCTGTGTGTGTGCGTGTGTGACTCTCTCTGTGTGCGTCTGTGTGTGTGTCTATGCAGATTTTGTATCTACTCTAACTCAAAAACAAATTGACCGAATTTCATAAAATGTTATAGATAAGCCACTTGTGGGATACTCTGGTGCTGATTAGATTCGGGATAAAAAAAAAACCTGCCTTTTTTTGCGAAATTACCCGCAAAAATGTCTGTATCCACTCTAGTTAAGAAACTAAGCCACCAAATTTTGTGAAATTTGGTCTATAAGTCACTTGTGGGTTACCTTAGTGCTGATTAGATTTTGATACGATTCGGGATAAAGGAACCTGCATTTTTTTTGTGAAATGGCCCCCAAAAATGATATGTATCCACACTAACTTGAAAACAAATTGACCAAATTTCGCAAAATTTGGTAGATGAGTTACATGCAGATTACTCTGCTGATTAGACTTTGGTGCGATTCGGGAAAAAGGATCCTAGCTTTTTTTTTGCGAAATGGCTCGCAAAAATTGTATGTATCCACTCTAGGTGACAAACTGATTAACCAAATTACACAAAATTTGGTAGATAATTCACCTGTGGGGGTTACTCTGGTGCTGGCTGAATATTGATACAAATCGGACAAAAGAATCTGTCTTTTTCTGCGAAGTGGCCCGCAAATCTAAAATATCCGATCTAAAATAAAATACTATACATGCTCAAATGCATGAATTAAATGCTTGTTTTATACGTAATTTTTAACGACAAATGGGATAAGATAAACCTCATTAATCTAAGATGGACCATTCTCGAAATATTTAAATTTTTAATTTTGAAGAACTGAAATCGTCTTTCACTGTAGTTAATAAACTGTTTAATGAAATTTCTTAATTAGTAGTTTAGTCTTTGATGATTATCTTGAAGATTAGATTTTGATGTTATTCAGAAAAGTATGATCGATGCGTTTTTGCGAAATGGTCCGCAAAGATAGTGAAAATATGAAATAAATGACTGTAGTTGTTGAAATATAGTAATAAAGTACTTGTTCTTCGGGTGAATTTTGATAACTAATCGAATAAAATTGACTCCATGACTGTAGGATAAACCATTTTCGAGATATTTTAGTTTTCTTTGGGAATTTTGAAGACATGAAGAATTTAAGCTGCCAAATGAAACGAAGATGCAATAAAAAGGCAACTTGGATATAATATCAGAAAAGTATCCATGTTATTTTCTCCAATTAGACTCAATTTAATGCATAATGAAATAAGAAATTACAAAATGAATTTGAATCTGCAGGGAAAGTCAGGTGCTGCTCACATCAGAGTTTTTGGTAACTGGACTTATTTTTAAAGATGGTGTAGCAAAAATGCGAAAAAACTAAAATATCTCGAGAACGACTAGTCCTACATTTTCATCGTCATAAATTACGTATAGAACAAGCATTTTATTGATAGATTGGAGCACAGATAATTTTTATTTAAGATTTTGACAATTTTTACGGGTCATTTCGAAAAAAAAAGGCAGGCTCTTTTTTCCGAATCGTAGCAAAATCTAATCAGCACCGGGGTAACCTACAAGTGGCTTATCCACTAAATTTTGTGAAATTTGGTTTATTAGCTTCTTAGCTAAAGTGAATACAGCATATTTCGCGGGTTATTTCGCAAAAAAGGCAGGTTTTTTTTTTATCTCTAATTGCACCAAAATCTAACCAACCCCAGGGTCATACACAAGTTACTTGCCTTTAAAATTTGATGAAATTCGGTCAATTAGTTTTTTAATTCGAGTGGACACGAAAAACTACACAGACATACACACAGAATGACACTCAGACGTCACGTAAAATAGTGTTTTCGTGTTCTAGAGGTCTCAAAACCTGTAGAATTATCAACAACTTGGGTTGCGATTTTCAACACGATTCCAACACTTTGCCTATACATTACCATGTTTTCTTTACGGCCAAATTTTTGAAACAAAAATCATGTTGCCCAATACATTTTAAAAACTTTGGAAATACTAAACTTTTAATTTTTGTGCATTTAATTTTTGTGATTTCGAACACAGAATCTTATTTTAATATACTTAGTAAAAAACTAGCCGAATACCCGTTGAAAATCAACGGTCTTTAAATAAGCAACCCCTGAATAATGCAAAGTTTTGAATAATTCGCGATTCACATTCTTTCGGCAAATCAAATATTTTGGTGTGCAGAACCCCCAAAAGAAAAAAATATTAGAAAACTTAAATTGCGCACTTCTTCTCTTTGAACTATCTACCAGGACACCAAATTAAAGTTTCTATCTAATCCCGAAGCAAGCTATTTTATCATTTCCCCTTTCGAACGGTTTTCTATGGAGCACACCTATAAATGAATAGTTTTGAAAAACTCTGTTCGTCTTTGGTTTTTTATCAGGTGATTGGACCATATACCAAACGCCAAGTCTCTATCACATTTAAAAGGTAGCACGTTTTATTTATTAGCAAAATCGAACATATTGGTAAGCGGCACCCCCTAAAGTAGCAAATATTGGAAATCTAATTTTACACACTTTCTTACTTTCAAACTATCTACGCGCACATCAAATTTGAAGTTTCTATCCTATCGCTAAGCATGTTTTTTCTATCACTTCATCTTTTGAACGTTTTCTGTATAGCACCCCCTGAAATGAACACTTTTGAAAAACCGTATTCATCTTGGGATTTTTATCAAATGATTAGCTCTTATACTAACTTTCAAGACTATTTCACATTGCAAAGAAGTCGCTTTTCATTCCTTCATTAAATCGAATATTTTAGTAAACGGCACCCCCCTACAATAACAAATGTTGGAAAACTGGAGTTGCACACTTTCTTCCTTTCCAACTATTTACCAGTACACCAAATTTGAAGTCTCTATCTCACCGCGAAGCATGCTTTTTCTATCATTTCACTAATCGAACGTTTTGGTGTGCAGCACCCAATCCCTTAAATATACATTTTTGAAAACTCCAATCTTCTTGAGTTTTCTATCAAATGATTCGCCCATATACCAAATATCAAGCCTCTATCACGCTTCAAAAGGGGCATTTCTCCTTTATTCCGAAATTCGAAAATTTTGGTGTGACGCACCCTCCTAAAATAGAAAATAATGATAAACTGAAGTTGTACACTTTCTTTCTTCCAAACTATCTACCCGTACACCAAATTTGAAATCTCTATCTCATCATGAAGCACATTTTTTTTATCAATTCACCTTTCGAACGTATTCCTCTGGAGCACCCCTTTAAATGAACATTTTTTTTTAAGGACTACATTCGTCTTAGGTGTTTTCATCAAATGCTTAGCCCATATACGAAATTTCAAGCCTCTATCAAATTTTAGAGTATCCGTTTCTTATTTATTCAGCAAATCGAACATTTTGGTGTGCGACACCCCCTTAGTTAAAAATATTGGAAATCTGAAGTTGCTCACTTTCTTCCTTTCGAACGATTTACCCATACACCAAATCTGAAGTCTCTATCTCATCGCGAAGCTTGTCTTTTCTTTCATTTCACCTTTCGAATGTTTTTGTGTGGAGTACCCACTCCCTTAAATGTACATTTTTTAAAAACTCCATTCTTCTTGGATTTTCTATCAAATGGCTTGCCCATATACCAAATATCAAGCTTCTATCACGTTTTAAAAGGAGCGTTTCTCCTTTATTCCAAAAATCGAACATTTTGTTGTGCAACACCCCCTAAAGTAAACAATATTGGAAAACTGAAATTGTACACTTTCTTCCCTCCAAACTATTTACTTGTACACCAAATTTGAAATCTCTATCTAATCTCGAAGCAGATTTTTTAACAATTCACTTCACCTTTCGAACGTGTTTTTCTAAAGCACCCCCCTAAACGAATATTTTTGAAGAACTATATTCGTCTTATATGTTTTCAACAAATGATTATGTTATATACCAAATTTCAAACCTTTATCAAATTTTAAAGGAGTAGTTTCTCAATTATTCGGAAAATCGAACATTTTGGTTTTCGGCACCCTCTTAAGTAGAAAATATTGGAAATCTGAAATTGCACACTTTCTTCCTTTCGAACGATTTATCTATACACCAAATTTGAAGTCTCAATCTTTTCGCAAAGCATGCTTTTCTATCTTTTTACTTTTCGAACGTTTTGGTGTGGAGCACCCTCTCTTCAAAACATTTTCGGAAAATACGATGTTTTCAGGGGTTTTTATCGAACGATCTACCCGTGTACCAAATTGCAAGACTATCTATTTGGGAAGTGCTTAAAAAAAGCGTGACAGACGGACAGACGGACACTTGCCAAGTGTCCGTCTGTATATGTTAGTATATATAGATGTATGTTAGTATATATAGATACCAATGCACACATTATAATAGACTTTTAATTGTACCGAAGGGCCTTTTTGGTACCAAAAGCGATGACAAAAATATTTTAAATACATGTAATTCTGATTTTAAGTAAGTTAGAGGCACAATTTAAACAAAATATGAAAGATTAAAAATATAATTTTTAAAATTATAGTAACATTGATACTTTGACCGAACATTGCGTTTTAAAGGGGTACATCTACCTGCAATATTAAATTATTCTGCATTTCATGTTTTCTTTTAATAAACTACACAAACACTGATTTAACCAGTTCTTTTGCCACATTCCTCGGTGCAAGATTACCTGAAATAATGTTGATTCTAACGCGTTTATGTTTCTGACCAAGAAAAGGAATATATTAAGAACTTTCAATTAACTTTGACCATTTACAACATAATTGAATGTTCATCATGGGAAAATAGTGACGACGATAGCTTTCAAATATCTTCCAACGTTCCTTCCATGCAGTAATATGATCTTTGAACCACGATTTTATGTTGTCTTACGTTATACGACTTTTTTTATTCCAGGCCATTCAAAAATGTAAAATCAGAATTTTACTGTGTTTATAACACGTTGCTGTGATATAATACTTTCTACTCGAAATATGAACTACCTATATATTGATTATTAATGATACTTAAAGTTTGATAATCATTTACCTATAGAGTAAATTATGTTTCTGAAAACCTATGAGTTTTAAATATATACTGGCCGAATATCCGTTGAAAATCAACTGTGTCACATTAAATATATCCTGTATAATAATATTCACAGTTATATTATTGCGAGAATTTAAATATTTTTTCTTATTTTGTTGTTGAATGGTTGAATGTTTCGTCAGATTCAAACTATCACACTTGTACTAAATTTAAAATGTCTATCTAAATTGTTTTTTAAATATTGACCAGTGTGTCTAATTCCATATCTCTTGCTCATTTAAAGGTGGTGTTTTTATATATCTGGCAAATCGAACATTTTGGTGTGCAGCATCCCTATTGTAGCAAAAAATGGAAAACTGAAATTGTACACTTTCTTACTATCGAATGATCTTACCTTCGTACCAATTTTGAAGTCTATCTCATTGCAAAGTACGTTTTAGTGTCATTTGAGATTTCGTTGGTAACATTGGATCGTTCGGTGTCATTTGGTGTGCACCATCCTGTTGAATGAACATTTTTTGAAAAATTCGATTTTTTTTTCTGGAGGTTTAATCAATTGATTGACCCGCGCATGAAACTTCAAGTCTCTCTCTATCATTTATTTCACATTTCAAATGTTATGGCTCAAGGCATTCCCTCAAATACACTTTTATGCAAAATCTAATTTTTCGCGGAAGTTTTATCGAATTCTGGACTCAAGCAACAAATTTCAATTTTCAATCGTATTTAAAAGAAAGCCTTTCTCATTTTTTTTGATAAATCGATCATTTTGTTGTGCGGCACTAAAATGTTCCTTCTGTAGGAAATACTGAAAAACTGAAATTGAACACTTTCTTCTTTTCGAACTATCATCTACCCTTACGTAAACTTTTAAACCTATATCTCATCACGAAATACGTTTTCTGTTTTTACATTTCGATCGTTGGAATTGAGGATTTAATTATTATTATTTCGTTTTACCTTTTTCGTCGTCAAAAAATGCGCATAAAATGAACATTTAATTGATACATTTATGCACATGCAGTTTCTTATTATAGATATTGACGATTTTTGATGATAATTTTGCAAAAATAAAACAAGTTTATTTCCTCCGATATGTACCAAAATCTAATCAGTACCAGGGTAATTCACAAGTGACTTATCTACCTAATTTTGTGAAATTTGGTTAATTAGATTTTCAGCTAGACTGGATATAATACGATTTTTGCGGGTCATTCTTTTTTTTTCCGAATCGTATCAAACTCTTATCAGCACCAGGGTAATCTACAAGTGACATATCTACCTAATTGTTTGAAATTTGATCCAATAGTTTTTCAGTTAGAAGGGATACATACATCGCACAGACACACACACACACAGACAAACACATAGACGTCACACAGACGTCATACAAGCAAACGTCACGTTAATAATACTGTTTTCGGGTTTTAGAGTGCTCGAAACGTTTCGATTCGTCGAAAACTCGAGTTGCGATTTTCGACACGATTCCAATACTTTCCCTATACATTATGATGTATTGCAGGGAAAGTAAAAATGACCTGGCAATTATGGTGGATGGATATTTTTGTATGTGACATGTTACTCTAAATATTGCTAAAATTACTATATTTCGGCATGTGGCTGGCTCTTTATTTAACTGGCTTTTCTCATTGCTATGTAAACATTCTGAGTTTATATTTTTGGTTGTGCTTAATTTGAATATGGCTAAAATATCGGACTAAACCACCTAGATTTTCATATGGATGTTTTTATGTAGCTCCAATAAGTAAAATACGAAATGTTTTTGAGCGATTTATTATACATCTTTAAACCATGAAATTTGGTCTTCAGATTTTTAATCTCGTGGCTACTTTTAAGGCATTCAAGGCTGGGAAAATTTCGCAGTTCTTAAACATCTCCTCTTTTTCTAATGAAACACTCAAACATTTTAAAATTTAAATCATTTGAAAAGAAATATAAAGCGCGAAAGCTTTTTTATCTTTAAATTATAGAAAAGTAACACACACAAGGGATTTTCTAAATTATATTTTCAAAAAGCAGATAATTTAAGCAATTGAAAAGTAATTATTATTTTTTAAATTTAAATTATCAAAAGTAAAGTAAAACTTTTCAAAATTTAAATTCTCAAAATAGTAAATGAAACGCTGTTAAATTTAAACCATTGAAAAGTGAGCAATCGTTTTTAAATTTAATTTATTAAAAAATTAAAAAAAAATATTCTAAAAAAATCTGATTTGGGAAGCACATGACTTTCCTTATATAATGCAATGAATTTACTGCATTTACAGTAAAAAAAATAGATCATTTTTATAGTGGATATTTATATTCTTTCCAAGATATTAAATTTTCGTCAATGAGTCGTCATTTTCATTGTTTTAGCGTCATTTTTATCCATTTGGCGAGTTTGTCGTTAATTTAGCAACATTTAAAAAAGTCGCCAAGTTGGGTACATTCCACCAAATTCGTCGACAAAATCTCACCAAGCGTTATGGACGAAGAAATAAGTTATTCTTTCAGCAGATAAATGACTATTGGCGTTCAAATACAAAAGTGTTACTCAAAGTATCTTTTTTCATGAATGGAACGAGCTAGATCCACGAGAATGATGTTACCCAATTTATCGCATGGTATTACATATGAAAAGTTAACATGTTTCTCAATAGGAAATATTTTTTTTTATTTTATATGACTTTTTGATAGTTTTTTTGAAAAATGTGTAATATCTCAAGAACGGTTCATGTTAGCGTTCTAAAATTTATGTCAATCGTTTTCTAATGAAAAATTACATAAGAAATGTCTATTTGTGCAACTTTAGAGGTTTTGATTTTTTGACGATTTTTTCAAAATTTCACTCGAAAATATAGGGGGGTTTTGAACTATCGATTGCGTATAAAAACAATAGACTTCCAGTGTTTATGGATTGTAATTTTTGTGCCAAATTTCGTTCGAATCGGTCCATTTGTTCGTCAGTTATCGTCTCCACAGACTCACTGACACACACACACACACACACACACACACACACACACACACACCACACACACACACACACACACCACACACACACACACACACACACACACACACACATACACATACACACACATACACACACACACACAGACATCATTTCAAAAATGTTCGATTCGTGATCAGGGATGCTTGAAACGTGCTCTCCCGTCGATAACTCGAATTCGAATTTTCGACCCCGTCACAATACTTTCCTCATACATTATTGTATATAAGGAAAGTAATGAAAACGATACAGAACAAGTACAAAATATTTTTAGGATTAAATTGTTGAAAAGTAAAAAAAAAAATTAGATAAAAAAAATGAATATTATTTTTATATTTCAACCGATTGTCATCATTTTGTGTCTCTTTACTGTTTATCTCCTGTTTCGACACGTTTCTATTGCAACCATGCAGTTTCTGATCAGAAGAAAGACATATGTCAAAATGGTGGCAATTTTTGAATTGAGCCAACTGATGTTCGAAATTTGCAGAAGTATCAAGATGAAATTCGAAAATCCTACATTACTACCTCAAAAAACTTACCCCCTGCACATTGTCTGAAGAAGCAACCCCGGAACAACATCCTCTCAGAAATAACAAAAACATTTTCATTAACTACTACTGTTCAAAATTACAACCGTGAATGGGAACTGTAAAAACAATGCGCTATAATCGATTCTCTATAAAAGACCCCCAGCAACAACGCTTCTTCGCAAGCAAAGGGACATAAAGTGCTATCCTCAGTATAAAATTGGTAATATAGCGGGGCTAACGGTTCTCTCTATTCATTTCCCGAGTGGCAGGCCGCAGTCTTCGATTTCTTCACATATCTTTTCGTAATAGATCGGAAGTAATATTTCACGTTTTATTCCACACAGAGTTTGAAAAATAGAAAGATCCTTCCTCTCAGCTCGTTTGAAAGTTTTGCTTATACTGAAATTGAACGAATGGATTATTGAGTTGTTCTGATGCTGTACATTCAGCCTTGGAAGAACACTTAACTCGCTCTGAGTCGTGAATAAGCGAAGTTGAATTGAAAAGATAATTCATATGTCCTTATTCATCTTTTCAATTTTCGATGGAAGTGTTCAAATTCTACTGATAAGAAATCAACTATTTGCTATCGATTGTGAAAATTAGCAGCGCCTCTAGCGGCGAATTGAGGAAGCTATAATCTCTATCTCTAAAATGAAGCTAGATAGGCGATAATTTTCAATTGCAAAATTGTAGAGCGTTCTCTATTTAATGTGGAAAGACGTACAGTTTGTATATAATGTAAACATACGATAGAAAATTAGGTCAACGAAGGGGAAATTGTGCAAATATCTCGTTTACTATGGAAGTATTTCTAAAGTAAATGGTGAGAAATATGCATGAAAAAATAATAATCCGTGTAATAACATAATTTTTTATTACTTCGAATAATCTTCGAATTATTTTACAGTAAACAATAAATGCTGTATAAAAATGACAGAAAAATAATGCAGTACAATAATTACCCCTTTTTGTTGATCCCCATTTTCCACCGTCTTTATGCACGTTATGTACAAACCGTACGTCTTTCCGTACTATATAGAGGACGCCCTACAACTTTCTAATGAAACATTTTCTCCCATTATGCTTCGTTTTTGAGATAAAAAATAAAACTTTTTTAATTCGCCACTAGAGGCGCTGCAAACGTTCTCAGTCGATAGCGCATTATCACTTTCCTATCAGTAGACACTGTTATGCAGCTCTCGAACACTGTAATCGTAAGTTAAAGAAATGCATAAGGAGTTATGAGGCAAACCCGCATTTAATTGTACCATTAACACGATTTATAAGTTTTAGTAAATTATTATGAAAGAAAAATAGAAGAAAATTGTTAGAGATGGTTATACTGTCAAAGGGAAATGCTTTTAGAGACTCTGGAGTAAAACTAAGTAAGGTAAATTAACGTCAGAGGCTTTTGAATTTTGAGGAGCTCAGACTAGGGAAATTATTTCTATTTTTAGATTATTGAAAAACAAAAATATATATTTTGTATAATTTTAGTACAACCATTTTATGCATTTTTTCTCCCAAAGAATGATACCCTTTGAAGAATGTTAACACGAGCAATTCTGGAGAAATTGCACGATCTTCATCTACAACAAAATTTAAAAGAACGTGTCCATGCTGAGTATGGGAACGTTAAATCTGTTCGTGCAGAAGTTCTTCCGAGATGTTAGTAGTATGGCAAGAAGGGTAGTTCTCTAGCAAGAAAGATAGTTCTCGCTAGAAGGGTAGTTCTCTATCAAGAAGGACAGTTCTCTCTAGAAGGGTAGTTCGCTAGCAAGAAGGATAGTTCTCTCTAGAAGGGTAGTTCTCTAGCAAGAAGGATAGTTCTCGCTAGAAGGGTAGTTCTCTCTAGAAGGGTAGTTCTCTAGTAAGAAGGATAGTTCTCTCTAAAAGGGTAGTTCTCTAGCAAGAAAGATAGTTCTCTCTGGGAAAGTAGTTCTCTAGCAAGAAGGATAGTTCTGTCTAGAAAAGTAATTCCTGTAGATAACGCCCTCCATTGAGTTCGTGTTAACATTCTTCTAGTATGACAAAAGAAGGGTAGTTCTCTAGCAAGAAAGGTAGTTCTCTATCAAGAAGGACAGTTCTCGCTAGAAGGGTAGTTCTCTAGCAAGAGGGATAGTTCTCTCTAGAAGGGTATTTCCCTATCAAGAAGGATAGTTCTCTCTAAAAGGGTAGTTTTCTCTAAAAGGGTAGTTCTCTAGCAAGAAAGGTAGTTCTCTCTAGAAGAGTAGTTCTCTAGCAAGAAGGATAGTTCTGTCTAGAAAAGTAGTTCCTGCAGATAACGCCCTCCATTGAGTTCTCGGCCGTATATATTTTACTAGGTTATCTACGGTTCTGGTTTAAATATTTTTTTTCACTCATTTTTTTTTAATTCTTCATGTCACTTTGAGTAAAATAGGCATTTCAACTTTTCTCAATGGTACCAAATCTAATCAGCATCAAGATAATGGATAACTGTTTTACTAATAATTTTTTTATTAAATGTTTAACCACCAAATTTCATAATATTTAGTTGAATAATTTTCAAGATAGAGTGAATGGATACATTGCAGACAGACACATAAACAGACATATAGATGGGCAGACAAATACTCTAAAAATTACTCTAAAATCTCGTTTCTCTAAAAATAGTTGATTAGTGTTCTAGAATGCTCAATACGTGTAAATCTGTCACAAACACGATTTCCTAGGCCTCCATTTGAAAATTTCCGTCGTACATTATAATGTGGGGAAAGTAAAATATCATTTATTAACTGTTAACTACACATGCAGTAAGCATCATACGAAGCATCATACGAACTTAAAGTTAATGAAAGTTGTGCTTCAAATATATTACACTGTCTATACTTTTAATTATTAGTTTGAAGAAATCGAAACTTTTCTAAATAGCCCAATGTTAAATATTTAATTGTAATGATTTTGAGCTTGTGAAGAATAATTTAATAACAAAGCCAGAAAAGCCATAGATAATTGACAACTTTGCTAATATGATATAATTGGGTGTCATTATTAGGAACATGTGGGGTTTCTATTACGAAAAGCATAAAATTATTTCAGCAAAAGATTTCAACAATGTAGCACCTTCGAAGTGTTCTTTTCCACAAAAGCTAATGCATAATTTGCTGGTGTTGAAATTCTATTACGTTTAATTGTCTGGATGCCAACATTGTTAAATTTTAGGATTTCATTTTATTTGTGAGTTTTATAACGGGTGTACAATTACTTTAAACAGAGCACACTCTTAGAATGTAACCACTTATTCTATTCTGAAAATTACAAATCTGTTTAGTTGCGAATTGCAGGAGACAACGAGAATTAAAAATTTTGCTTTAACTTGTTAATACTGTGCAAGTCTAATTTAAAGTCAACATGTCCCGACCTATTCTATATTCTATTGTTCTAATTCTATTCTATTCTATTCTAATTCTATAATTCTATTGTGCGTTCAATATTATACCCGATTATGCAAGCCTAAAATAAGTTGAAATTATGGGTAAAAATATGTTTCTAGAAGCTGATGCTTTCATTTTTGACGTTTTAACAGAGGGAGAAAAACATAAAATATAATTTGATATTTTATTTTTGGGGAACGTTTTTTTTACTTTCTCTGCAATACATGGTAACATATAGGGAAAGTATTCGAATCATACCGAAAATCGCAATTCGTGTTTTCGACGGATCTACACGTTTCGAGACCTCTAGAATACGAAAAAACTATTTTTAACGTGACGTCTGTGTGTGTGTGTGTGTGTGTGTGTGTGTGTCTGTCTGTCTGTCTGTGCAATGTATGTATCTACTCTAACTCAAAAACTAAGGGGCCGAATTTCATAAAATTTGGTATGTAAGTCACTTGGGTGTGACCCTGGTGCTGATTAGTTTTAGTATGATTCGGGATAAAAAAAACCCGCCTTTTTTTGCGAAATGGCCCGCAAAAATTGCCTGTATCCACTCTAGCAGAAAAACTAATAGACCGAATTCCACAAAATTCGGTAGATAAATCGCTTGTGGGTTACCCTGGTGCTGTTTCGATTTTGGTACGATTCGGAAAAAGAGAACCTGCTTTTTTTGCAAAATGGCTGGCAAAAATCGTCAAAATCTAAAATAAAAACTACGTATGCTCAAATATATCCATTAAACGCTTGTTTAATACGTAATTTTTAATGAAGAAAAGAATAAGATCAACCCCATTACACTAGAACTAGCCGTTCTCGAGATATTTTAGTTTTTCGTATTTTCTGTACGCCACATTTGAAAATAAGTCCAGTTACCAAACGAAAATTGAATTAAAAGTGAATTAAATTTAATTAAAATAAAGAGAACGTGGATATAATCCTGCAGGGAAAGTCATGTGCTGCCTACGTCAGATCTTTATTATTGTTCTTTTGTTTTGCCTCCTCTAAACCATTGCAAACTTGGTAAACTATTTAATTAAACCTATTAAACTTAGTAATTTTCATTATTAGTGCTATGCAAATACCACTAATATTTTCCATTTTACTATGGAGTTTTCCAGACTTGGAATTTACATTAAACCGTAGCTACTGATTAAAGTAGCTTTCGAGTATATAAGCAATAGAGTCCCGAGGTTTTCTAAGTCCCCAAGCGAACTTTCATAAAAGGTTCCATATGCAGTAAAATGTCACAAATCCGTAAATTGGTAATTCGAAAACTCGATTATCCGACAATTCTTTTGTTGGTTTTTTAGTAAAAAATTAAATATGGATTATTTCAGTCACTTTAGTTTCTAGCATAGAATTTTGGGCTCTAAAGTTAACACTATTTTAGAGGTGACGTTGTTTATGATATGAAAGTTTCTCGGACTCGAAGCTACCTTATCCCTATAGATAATCCGGCCCTGATTATATAACCATAATTTTTCCATCTAATATCTAAAGGCCCACAGTTATAGTTCATACAAGAAGAAGGAATACTGATTTTACAAATGTTTTTAGGCAGAAGTTTATTACGTTTTCCTGAAATCGCAAAATACCGAAATATAAAGAGATCAAATCAAATGTAAAATGCTACACAGCCATCAAATTACATAAAGAGCGCACCGCGGGGATTATAGTATCGTGATTTTAATATTTTCAACAACAATCCGATAAAACGTAGCTAAAACGTTGTCGTAGCTAAAACGTTCTAACGACAATTAAACGAGATAAAATGCAGTGAACTGACAACAAGATAAGATGCAATAAACGGATAGGCAAATAACTAATGATAAAATACAGTAAATCATATTAAATACAAGAAAACGCAGAATTAACTATAATGCACTAATAAGTCTTTAAAAAAATATAAGAGAGTTTCTCAAAAATTGATGTACAAAATGTTGAGGCCCTCCACACACATGGGTGTGAGTGTATGTGCAATTCTCTATTAAGAAGAAAACTTTATATTTCCTACCGGGTTGTTAGATTTTGTCACCCTATTCGACGCCTATGTGCATATTTTTAGTGTATAATAGATACATGCAATGCACAGACCAATTTCTTTTTTTTTTACAAGAAAAAAATTTGAAAAATCGGTACAGTGGATCTTTCGATTGATACTATACTTGACAATGTACCCCTGGGGAGGAGAAAAGAATTGTATCACGGTTATTTTTCACAACAATGATCGAAACTATTAAGTCTCGTGATAATTGAGCCATAAATAAACGCTTTTATATATGATCATGTTAAATTTTGTGTCATGGAAAGAAATATAAAATGCAGTTTTCGCTCGAATTTAAAAAAAAATAATTCTAATTAGTTCTAGATTCTTTATAACAAAGTTGAATATAAAGTTTCGTGAAAATCCATTAATATTTGTGGCTGCTATCGTGTGCACAAGAAATCGACAACAGACATCAGGTAGACGGACATCACTCCAAAAATAGTCAAAACGTGTTCAGGAGGTCTTGAAACATATATTGGCATCAAAAACTCATCGGAAATCGAAAATTTTCGTGAAAACAATACTTTCTCAGTACTACGTATGAGAAAGCAAAAATCGAGATTGTAAGATACAGAATACTTATGCAAGAAGAAGCAACCAATAAAAATGTCAACCTTTGGGGAAAAAAAAGCTTTTGGATAGTTACCATATTCATGTTGCTTTTTCCTTGGGGGTGGGGCGCAATTTCAGTGCCAGTGGCGGTAAATGACATTTTTTTTTCAGCTAATTAAATCTTTCCACCAAAACGCTAGCTAAAGAAAAAAAATTAAAATAAAAGAATAAGATTGTTTTTTATTCTTCACTTTTATTGTACACGAAACTATTTATTAATTTTATCTACGGCGTTCAATGAATTCCAAGTAAAAATTTGTTGTTTCAATATGCACACACCGGCCAGTGAAATAGAAACCTGAGAACATGTATGCAAATGTAGGTCACAGGCGGATGTATGCAAATTAGGTTGGTCATGGGAGATACACGTGATCGCAACATCACTATAAAATTGCTGTTGGAGTGTGTTCAGAGGAAAATAAATCAAAATGGGAGAAACGACAGATTTGTCTCCGTACTAAAAAAATCTTATTGTAAAGCCCGTTTGGTAGAAGCCGCAATAGCCAGAGCAGAACAACTCATTGCCTTCTTAAAAGGCGAGATATCCAAAGTGTATAACAGTTGAAATAGAATCCCCAGACATTTTCTAAAAGGCAGAACTGTGAATTGAAAACCATCAATCAAGCTCGTGTTCGGAGGCGTCTTAGACGACTTGTATGACAGAAAAATGGAACTACTGCGCAGCAACTGATGGGATGCTTCAGTAAAGGCTCGTCCCAACTGATCTCGACCCGAACATTGCGCAGAAAATTCCAGTGAATCTGTATAGCCAGTCGCATGCCTGTGCGGAAACTTATCATTTCAGCAAAGACCCTGAAAATGCTCATCGCAAATTTTTAACGAGCACCCCACTTCAAAACTCTACTTTCTACTCTAAATTTATGGAAACCCCTTTATTCTATTAAAAATTCTATATTTATTTCCTAAGACTCGACAGTGAATAACACTGACAAGCTCTCTTTATGCTGTTTCTAAACTTTCTCATTTTCGTAGCCCTCCTTTTCCTTCGATTATTTCCATTTTTCGATATTGGGGATTAAAGTCTGGTTTTGCTCCCAGATATGGCACTCCATTAAAATTAAAATACCTTGAGCCTTGAACCTAAAAATGCGTTAACAGTGGTATCGGGAACGGCGTCACTGGGCATCCAATGATTGTAAGAAGACTATGTGGTCGGACGAATCACCTTGTTTTGTACCTACGGCAGGCAGAGAGTGTGGCGAGAGCGAGCCCCATGAAGCCATGAATTCATTTTAC
Source organism: Amaurobius ferox (assembly GCA_951213105.1). NCBI lineage: Eukaryota > Metazoa > Arthropoda > Arachnida > Araneae > Amaurobiidae > Amaurobius > Amaurobius ferox. The sequence continues at coordinate 108,650,813 of OX578136.1, forward strand.
CTTGTTCGTACAGTTTAATGTTGTGGTGGGGGTATTATGGCGTGGGGCATATTCTGCTGGTTTAGTACTGGTCCCCCTGGTGAAGGTTGGGTGTCATACATGGAGTATTTGACCATTTTTGCAAATCACGTTCACCCTGAGATGCTGTATTTTTACCCCACAGGTCTTTCATGTACGACAATGCTACCATCCACCGCGCAGGAACCGTGCAACAGGGGTTTATGAACCATGACTTCCACCATATACCCTGCCCAACGCAAAGTTCAGACAAAAACCCTATTAAAAACGTTTGGGACATGTTAGAAAGACACACTTTATAGCAATCTCCTCTGCCATCAACTGTACAGGAACTTACGATCTTCTTGTCCAATTCTTTTTTTTTTTTAACTTAAATGCACTACAGCACCTTGCAAAATCCATACCTAACCGCATACGTGATGTAATTCGGGCTAAAGGCGAAAATATTGAACCCGGGTTTCTAATTCACTGGTCGGTATATGTACGATTGTGAACAATTTTCCCATCGCCTATACTACTATAAATATTAATATAAATAATATACTACTTAGCTTTCGTTAGTTTAAGCTACGAAGTAGAGATTTTATAGCTATAGCTGCTCTAGCATAATTAAAAACTGAAGTATGATCTAATTAGCGAAATGCCTAATTGGAGAAAAGTAGTTTTAAGGAAACTGGAACCATAATCTAAATTTTAAAGATCTAAAAATCCAATAAAATTGGCGAAATTAATGCTGGGATTAAATAATACAAAAATACCTTAACAGGCAAATTAAATAATCATGCGGATTAAAAAATTATTGCCAAGACGAATCGCGCTTTAAACAATGATAAAATAAGCAATACAGTTAATCCCGGTAATACACCCTCGGTTACACCGCGAATTCGGATATAGCACGTGTGCAAGCATGTATCCCTTTCTTTTTTTTTTTTCACTCGCCCCGCCTCTCTTTCTGTCTCTTTTTGTTTTCAGGAAGTGATTCAGAGGTTGAACCTAAAGATAGTCTTACAATAGACGAAGCTCTGAAGGGTGTTGATACTGTTTTGCGTCGGTTTGAAGGGCCACTTCGTCACCAAGATTAAACCAAATTAGCCTCCTTAAAAAGGAAAATCATGAAAAAAACATTTTCATATAAACAACTTAAAATAACAGACTTTATGACTTCGGCATTACCTATAAGACTGAAACACATATACGTACACCACTTTACATAAGTATAGTAATGCATGTGCTATGCAGTTATAATCTTTCTACTTAAAAAATAAAATAAAATAAAATCACATCGGTAGAAAGCTAACTTTTTCATTTGCGTTTTTGTGCAATAAATAATTAAATATGGTATAAAAACATACATTTGAAACACATTACGTAAAAAGGGCAACTATCTCCTAACACTGAAAGTTGAGCATTAAAATAGCATTCCTCGTTATTACTTTCCTTATATACATAATGTATAAGGAAAGTATTGTGACGGAGTCGAAAATTCCAAATCGAGTTTTCGACGGGAGAGCACGTTTCAAGCATCCCTGATCACGAATCAAACATTTTTGAAGTGATGCCTGTGTGTGTGTGTGTGTGAAAGTATGTGTGTGTGTGTGTCAGTGAGTCTGTGGAGACGATAACTGACGAACGGATGGACCGATTCGAACCAAATTTGGTACAAAAATCACAATCCGTAAACACTGGAAGCTTATTGTTTTTATACGTAATCGAATGCTCAGAACCCCCCTAAATTTTCGAATAAAATTTTGAAAAAATCGTCAAAAAATCGAAACCACTAATAAAGTTCAGCAAATAGATATTTCTTATGTAATTTTTCATTAGAAAACGATTGACATAAATTTTAGAACGCTAACATGAACCGTTCTCGAGGTATTGCACATTTTTCAAAAAAATTATTAAAAAGTCATATAAAATGAAAAAAAAAAAATTTCTATTGAGAAACATGTTCACTTTTCATATGTAATACCATGCGATAAATTGGAAGACATTACTCTCGTGGATCTAGCTCGTTCCATTCATGAAGAAAGATACTTTGAGTAATACTTTTGTATTTGAACGCCAATAGTCATTTATCTGCTGTAAGAACAACTTATTTCTTCGTCCATAACGCTTGGCGAAATTTTGGCGACGAATCTGGCGGAATGTCGCCAGCTTGGCGACTTTTTGTAATGTTGCCAAATTAACGAAAATCTCGCCAAATGGATAAAAATGACGCTCAATCAATGAAAATGACGACTAATTGTCGAAAATTCAATATCTTGGAAAGAATATTAGTTTCTACTATAAGAAAAAACCTATTTTTTTTACTGAAAAGTAGTAAATTCATTACATTACATAAGGGAAGTCATGTGTTGCCCACATCAGATTTTTTCGCTCTTATAACGAGTGTGGCTTGATGTCGCCAAAAAACTTCCAGAATCCACTTCGACAATAACAGCATGCAATTTCCTCCTTGTAGCTCAACTGTAGAGCAACAACTGTAGGCTGGCCAGATAGAAGACCCAGGTTTCGATTCCTGGTTGGGGCAGCACGGTTCTTCACAATGGCGTCCGAACAGATCAACCCTGTAGGTTGGTGTAAAGATATCGCAGGTTTGAAAGTGACCCTAGTATGACTAGCACGAAATCAGTAGACTTTGGGACTGGAGCGCTGATTTCAAATCCAGAGGATAACGATTACGCAGGAAGCTAATGGGATAAATATAGGGGAAGCTGCGGGATAAATATAGCATCAGGATGCTAAACTGGGATAAAAATAGCAGGGGGTGCTCAGTCAGATTATCTGTTGTATGCCAATCTGACATTAGAGGGTGGAGAATGATGAGTCCACTTCGACAATAAGAGCTTGCAATTCCGTTTTAGTAGCTCAACGGTAGACCGTCGCACACTGGTGCCATGGCGGAAAAAACCCCAAAACCCGAAAATAACATTTTTCGATACCAACTACTATTTTTTGATAGGCAATGAACCGAAGTATCTTGCCATGTAAATAAATGTATTTTATTCGGTATAAGTAGAAGGAAAAACTGATCTTAAACAAGACTTCCACGTTCTAATTGAAATCTTGTTTATTCTAACTAAAATTGCAATATTTTTTCCAAAATTTTTGTGAATATTTATAATAATATGTCTCACGTATTTTCAATATATGTAACCTCAGCTTATTTCTGACATAAATACATTTCGTAAAAACATAGCCAAAATCATACTATAAAGCGTAAAATATAGATATATAATTTTTTTTGTTTTCTTTCATTTCTTTAAGCCTATAAAGAAAGCTACACGTTCCTACACTCTCTGGATGAGTTATTTCGAAAGCAGATACTATTATGCAACTGTTCTGTGAAAATCAGCTGCAACTTTTTGCAACCTTCACTGTTTCGGCATGCATATAAAATCTTACTTTTAACTTATCTGCATGCGCAAAAAGTATGCAAAACTATTAAGAAATGCATAAGTTGTGAGGTTTTTTCCGCAAATTCCTCATTTGGCACCACTGTGCGTGGCTGTCCAGTCCGAAGATTCATGATTTGATTCTTGGTTGGGCAGCAAGGTTCTTTATAAAATGTATATTAACATTTCCTTTATAAGAACTTGCAATTTCGTCCCAGTAGCTCAACGGTAGAGCGTCGACTGATCAGATCGAAGATCCAGGGTGTGATTCCCGGATGGTGCAGAAATGTTCTTTACAACCTGTGTTACAACCGAGGTTTACTGTATTTTTTGTTTGGAACATGTTAAAGGTCTTTAAAAAGAAAAAGTTAAAGGTCCTACAAAAAGAAAAATCTTAACTTCATATAATAAGAATTCGCGTTTCCATTTTCGTGGTACATATATACATGCACACTAACATGCATGGTCTGAAGCGTTTAAATCGTGTAGATTCCTTAAATCTAAATCTATTAATAAACTTTCGTTTAAAGAAATTTATCTATCGATGCATTCAGTACCCGACTCAGCAAAATTTAAATTAGAAACATTTTTTAAGCTTTCATCGCAGTTTTTAAATTTTCTTTCACACAAAAGATATTTCTATAATCCTTTAATTTAAACTTTTTATGATAAAGTGCTCCCAAAATTAATGAAAAAGTTTTCACAATCGCGAAAAAAAAAAAAAAGAAAAAAAATTAAGGGTAAATATTTGACGAGCATTTAAGTTTTATCCAACGAAGAGTTGATTAATTCCTTTTCTTTTAAAATAAATGATTAAGCAGAACTTATAACTTTCTATAGTTATTCATTAAAATTGCATTACATTTGCTTGAAAATTAAAATCATATTTTTTTTTGTGAAATTGCCAAGTTTTATACCGAGACTGAGTATATGAGACCCACAGATGCATAGAATGTTATAATAAATGGTGCAGAAGCATTTAAAAAAGTAAATAAATAAAGTGCTTTGTAATAAAGTTGAAACAATTGAGTCCTGGCTGAAAAAAAAAAAAAAACGACATCAATCTCATTAATCCCCATTCCAACTCAATACTTGACTCAATTACGTAACTCTTCAGGGTCCTGACTTCATGAGGGTTGTGTTATGTAAATTTTTATTAATTGAATTAGTATATAATAAGAATTTAGCTGTAGTAAATTATATGTATTAAGTGAATTCTCTAATTATGTCTATTACTAGAACGAATTGCCCGCGTCCTAAAAAAGCGCTCACTACACAAACAAGGCATATACAGATAACACCACTCAATTTACAAATCGTCAATTTTAAACTAAAATCAATCTCGCAACACAGATAAATGGAAATACTTGATGCGGAAGAAGTTCTTTTAAACCGAAGTACAATTCAAAAATATTATTGCTATCTCATCGAATTTTCATTTAATTTAAGTCAGATGGTAGCACAATACTCACAACGATAATTTAGTACCAAATTAAAAAAAATTAGGACGAAATATTTTAAATTTGCAAAGTTAGAAAATCCATATATTAAATACACTTAGTGTGCAGTCGGCTGCTTTTTCACCAAAACGAAACGTCTGCGATTTAATCAAAACATTTGCTCCAAAACTGCCGTCTGCGGCGGCAAAGCAAAAATAGATATAATTTGACAAAGTGGCGGGAGATGTAATTTTCGACTTTAAAAGTTCAATTACTTTTAAAATACAATTGGAATTTTAAAAAAATCTCCGCGAGCCTTTATTATCCGGGACTTGAAGTATCTCTATACCGAATCTCGTCGCTGTCTGAAGCTTCGTTTCGCTACAGACAACACAGACATACAGGCATACTGTACTGGCTAATGAGTTGTCTCTGCTTTTAATTATCTTCTGATCAATGGAACATGGGTTAAATGTTTGCATTGTTCAACATTTTATTTGTATATTTTTGTTTTCCTTTCCTTTATAATTTTTTCATTTCTTTCACCTGATTCAAACTTTTCAATCAAAATAATTTTTCTACACTTTTGTATCAATATAAATAATAAATGAATGACAAATCATTAGATTTTAAACGCCATTTTATTAAAACATCCATTAGACGTACATATAATTTAAAAGCCACTAATTTTTGTGAGCGTAATTGGCATAACGAACTTGTGGCTTGTTCACACTATGAGGTTGTGGATATATGGCTTTTAAATTATATGTACGTCTAATGGATGTTTAATAAAATGTCGTTTAAAATCTAATAATTTGTTCATTCATTTATTATTTAAATCGATTTGAAGATATGACGTGTCTCCGCCATTAGTTCTTTTGTATCATTTTACTTATTATCAATAAGCCATTTATAATTTAAAACTATTGACGCATTTGCTAATGAATATGTATATTGTCTATGTATGTCATATATGTCAAGTATATTGTTTTTCTATGTTTTATATGTTTAAGTGCATCGTTTCTTTTCCCAGCCGTCCATAGTAACCGATAGACGGCCTGAGTAATAAATAAATAAATAAATAAGACACACACATACATCTTTTTAATGTAAGTTATCTGTAAATATGGCCTATATTCAAAGGGTCCCTTCATAAATCTCTATGCATCCATTTAACTATTGATTGAAGTATTCTAGAGCTGCAAAAGCCGGGTCTGCTAAATGAAAAGCGACTATGCACTATCTCTTGAAAAAGTTTGCGGCGCCTCTAGCGGAGAATTTAAATTGAAATTTCTATCCCGAAAGTGAAGCAAGATAGGCGAGCATTTTCCAAAGTCGTGGAGCGTTTTCTATTCAGAATGCAAAGTTGTGTGGATTGTCCCTAACATGTACTCAGACGAGAGAGAATGAAGTCAAGAGAAAACGATAATCATGCAAATGTTTTCTTGCACTGAAGTATTTCTGAAAGAAAGGGCAAAAAATACGCATGGTAAAATAATAAACCATATAATGAGCTAATTTTAATTTATTTAAAATTATAATTTTAGCAGTAAAAAATAAATATTGTATCAAAATGGCAGAGAAATAATGCAGTACAATAATTATCTTTTTTCATTGACATTTTTTACAGTCTATGTACATGTTACGTGCAAACCGCACGTCTTTTCATTCTAAATACAGAACTCTCTACAAATTTGCCTTTCACCTACTTCATTTTCGAGATAGAAATTCTAACTTCTTCAATTCGCCCCTAGAGACACTGCAAACTTTCTCAATCGATATAGTCGTTTTCTTATACACAAACCATGCTTCTGCAGCTCTAGAACACCTTAATTGAAAGTTAAAGGAATACATAAGGACTTAGGGAACCCTGCATGATGTAATTTGTGAAGTCCATTTATGTACATAACTAGTGTAATTAATGCATTATCTGCAATAAATGTATATACCGTCCCCAATAGTTGCAACTTTATGTAGCTTGAACATTGTTAAGAGTAATGTAACACTCGTCCAGCTTTGTCTTCCATATGTAGGATCCATATAATAATTGTCTACTCCAGATTCTCCTAAGTTATTAGGCAGATATTTGCACATTTATGTTGTCCACCACGGATCAGAATTCCACTAAGCCAATATCTGATTAAAACGACTATCCAAGGCGAACACATTTCGGGACTTTGAAACTTTGGATAGTAATGGGTGGTACAGTGAGCAATATTAACACGTAGCCACTTGGAACTATGGATTCAGACATCAGCCTCGAACAGCAAAGTGAGGCAAGGCAGCGAAATGGTTGGTCTTTCCCTCATAATCATAAGTCAAGCCCGACATGACATACAAAAGGTATAAATAGGGGTAGACGATTATACGACTATATACTAAACATTATGCATTATTAAATAAAATAAAAAATTAGGAAAAAGTTGCAACATAATTTAACAGTTTCCTTGTCTTTGGCGGGCTTAAATTCTAGTCAAAATAATAAAGCTGAAATCCATATGGCAGAGCAGTGAGGCATTCTACATTGTAGTACATACATTTCATTTGTGATTTTGCTCAATATAATTCGACAATGTATAAAATAAATAAACATCAATTTGAGTCTGTGTGAAAGTTACGTGCGGCCTGCATCATTTCTTTTTATCCTATATTTCATCGCATATTTCTCTATCTTTTATTTAACAAGAACAACCAAATCAAAGATAGTTGCAATGATTGTTGCCACATATCGTAAAGCAAATACATACCAGGTAACGGCGAAGTTTTCAAAACGATTTCTGCTGCATTTTCTACCAAAATCCAATTTGCTTCTCGCCTGCATCTCACAGTCAGCAAATAGAGCGAGAGAAACCGACGGTAGAAAATGAGTCCCAGTAGTTTGCGCTTGCAAGCTTACTGATAAGGGTGTGCGAGGGCGTGTTAATGGGAAAAGTGCGAAATTTTGCGCGATTTATATACGGAAATGAAAGTAGGTGTCATTCATTTGAATCCCAAATATTCTGAATAGAATGCTTAAGCTAATTTTGCAAATTAGGTAATTGCAGGGGGTAACAAATTGTATAGTTTATCGTATATTTATTCCTAGAATATCTATTATGGTTGCACTCAATGCAGCAGATATTATGAAGTGTTTTGCTTTTATGTAGATTAGTTAGAAAATAATACATAAACTATTTTTGTATATATATATTTGTATGGAAATAAATTGTTTTATTGCTTTTCAAAGTATTCTCTTTAGAAATCAATCAATACAGTTTTTTCATTCGAATAAACCAATTTTCAAAACAGTTTAATGTTATTCAGAAGTTGCTATAGCAGAAACATGTGATTTATAAGCTTCAACTGCTTTTTTTGAGCTGTTAAATAACGCAATTTGTTTTTGATTGTTGGGGACATGAAAAAATCATTGGGTGCTAAATCAGGCGAATATGGACAATGACTCATCAAATCAATTTTTCATTTTTTTGAATAATTGATAGTTTGAAATGCAGTGTGTGAGCTTGCATTGTTATGATGAACAATGATGCGACGTTTCGCATTATTTTTTTGATTTGAAACTATTTCTGGCAAACAAATTGTCGTTTACCAATCAGCATTTACTGTTCTACAATCCTCCAAAGCAGCGGTTGCAACATGCATAACATTGTATACTTTCTTTGACAAAAATAAATTCATTAGAAAGTGTTAAATTTAAGCATATACACGCAAAACTAGCATGCTTAACTATTCAGAATTCAATTAATAAAGAATTGATGTTACTGATATTCCTTTGTCTCAATATTAAGCGAAAGATATTTTAATTGGTGTAAATAATAAAAGGAGATATTTGTGTGTGTGTGTGCCGTCTATAGCGGAAAATATAAGTTTTGGCTAGCAGCAAAATTTGGCATTGGGTTAGTTGAATTCCTGGTACGATAGACCTCGGCGAGATATTTTGAAAATCTGAATTATTCTTTTATATATTGAAGGATGATTTTGAGCGATATTCACACAAATCGGTTCCTTAGCGATCGGAAATATTATCACAGAATTTCTAGCTTGATATAAGCGGAAAGATTGAGGAATTTTTAACGATCTTTCAACCGAATCCATAGAAAAACTGCTTCATATTTATTTATTTATTTATTTTTAAACACACCGAAATATTATTGTTTTATTTTTTACTTTATTATTACGCCACATTCGAGATTTGCACAATTTTGTAGTTTGGCAAAATATGGGTGTATATCTTCGCAGTCTAACAAAAAAGGAAATTTAAATTGCTGCATTATCTGATTTTCTGTTAACTTTTAATCAAAAGTATAAAATTTGAAATTTTAGATTCTGCTGGAAAGTTTCATTAATCGCCTTTCGTCGGTTGTTATACAGTGGGCGTTGCAAATGACGTTACAATCTGCGCGTTGCTATGAGAAGTTTATGACGTATTTATCAACACAATACGTTGGCTTAATGACATTTTTTGAACACAATTTTGAGTTAAATTTCAGTGTGAACATTTTTCAATGTTGTATCCGTAATATTATCTAAGTAAATTTTAATATTTTTATTTGAATATTCTTAAGTTTACTGATAGTTTTGGAAATAATTGTGCTACTAGTAATATAAATATATTTAAGTTTACTGATAATTTAGAAAGTAAGGTTATACACCCGAATTACATGCGCCCCGCATGCTTATTTAGGGCTTATAAAACCCTCACATCAAGTTATTTATTTTTTGTTGTAAGCAGGCGTAAAAGTGTCGCTGGGTTTTCGTGAGTACGGTATATGTTCCGGTGTAATTTTAATTAGAGATTTGCATCTTAAATCCTTGTCAAAGCCGGGTACATTTTCTAGTATAAAAGAAAATAATTTTCACGGAATTCAAACAAATAATGATGAAATTCTGGCAGTGCAACAGTAACTGAGTCATTTGTTTCTACTGTGAAATTTATCTATATAGTGTGAGTTTTGTCTGCACTATAAATTTCAGAAAAACCGTTAAAGATTTTAATATTATAGTCGGGTATAGTAGATAGCCCAAACTGAATCAAGCCTACCTCAAAACTAAAAATGTTAGTCAGTGCGTTCTTTCGCATCAAAAAACATTGAAATATATCACATCTGCAAAGTACATAAATTAGTTAAATTTTTGAGGAGTTTTTCTTCTTCTTAGACCCAGGGGGCATGCTACCCGCATCCCCCCCCCCCGAAAACTTTCAGCAACAATCAGCACTGTTGCACTGCCAGAATTTCATCATTATTTGTTTGAATTCCGTGAAAATTATTTTCTTTTATACTAGAAAATGTACCCGGCGTTGACAAGGATTTAAGATGCAAACCTCTAATTGAAATTACACCGGAACATGTACCGTATTCACGAAAACCCATTTATCTTCACTATATATCCAAATTTAATAAAACCAGGTTAAGTTTAAGATTAATTTTCGACAAACAATGTATATATGTAAAAGGAGAGCAGCACGCGACGACATCGTTCAACAACAAACTCGGTCTATAAAACACCAATTTGCAACATGCACAATAATTATCCGATCACGATTGTTGACGAACTTCGCCTATAAAACATTCATTTGTACCCCATATCCAAAAGTTCAGAGAATTTGGTTAAGTTTTAGAGCTTAAAATTTGTTGTAGCACTTAAAATGTGTTTCCTTACCTAAAAATTGTTCTATTTTATAATTCTGTTATCACAATTTTATTGTTTATATAAAAGGAGATAAAGGTCAATGTATTCATATTTTTATGAAATCAAGAATTAAATGTTTCTTCTTGCTAGATATCTATTACTTTTATTTGGTGTAAGAGTAATTTTTTTCCTTGTATAATTAATATTTAGTTGTACAGCAATAAAACAAATTTTCAAGCTTAATTTATTTTTTAAGCTTTTTTAAAATTTATTTTATGTACTTTAAAATCATGCTATCAAGGTCAATTTATTAAAAAGTTTATCAAAGTTACAGAACAAAATTAACAAGTTCTCATATTAGATGTAATTAAAGAAAAAAAATCAAGGGTAAAACATGATTCGTTAACATATGTTGATTGCCACAGAATTCTCTAAAGTATTTAAAAACTTTTAAGATGTTATCTTTAAATTAATGACTGTCGTATCCTCGTGTTCCCTTCGCAACATTTTCTTAATTAAAAAATTTTGAATAATTTATCTTCCAGAAACATGCAAAGATATGTCTTGCTGATGCCACTCACGATCACAAAAAATTGCTTCAAATCAAAAATTTCCCGTTGCCATTTTTCCTTCTTAATCTGCACCAAATACATAATTAACATCTTAATTTGTTCTTTCTCCATATATAGTAGAAATCAGCTCTTGCGATCCCAAGTCAGGGAACTAACGACCCAATAATCAGTGATTTAGGTATTCGAATTCCCTAGAAGGGTATTAAAAGCCAAAAGAATAGCTTCCGATAAATTAATGATAGTGCGTAATACCGAGCAGACGATTAAGCTGCTCACAATGCTGAGTATAAAAATGGAACGCTCGACTGCTCAAATGGCGGGATTATTATTAATGATCCACAGTTTTATCTTGCTTTTCTGCAAGAATAATGCTTCTCCGAAGTGTCATGAATAGGGGGAGTGAAGGATTGTTAACAGATAGCGTCCGGGAATTAAATGGTATCTCACATTTTTATCACACTGGCCTTTTCGCTTATATTTAACCTGTATTGGTAGCGAGATATTTCATTTTCTGCACTTGGTTTAACGCTTAGAATAAATTTATAGAATATATTAAAAGCACAGATACAATTTATGAATGTGATTAATAAATTTTATGCTGTATATTAATACAATGCCTTCTCTTACGAAAAATGCCGTAGCAGCTTTTCGCCTTGGGGCAGGTTATAATTGTTTGTCTGGTCATTTGTACCGAATTGGAATTTATCCTCGACCGGACTGCAAGCTTTGTAACAAATGTTTATTGATGGATAGTAAGCAGGGATGTCCCGAAAGGTTACGCGCGTTATGCGCCGCGTAGTCACAAGAAATTTTGAAAAATACCGATTACACGCCGCTTACTCTCAAGGTCTCAAGAAAGTTTTTGCATTTGCTGGGTTTTGGGCAACTTTCAACAAAGTTCAGCCTTTTCTTTTTGCTAGTCATTTACAAACTTGATTGGAAACAAATGAAGAAATGAGGAAAAACCTCTGAACACCTCAACCCTCAAAATAATATCCTACGTACGATCAGGAGAGGAATGAAAAACTGATGAAAGTGGCAACTGCCACCTTGGGCTTGGATAGACGATAGACTGCCTGCCCCAAATATTTGTTTTTAATAATATTTTATATTAGTTACTAGGTTACTACAGCTACAGGTTATTAGCTAAAAAGTGAACGTTTAAAACTAATTATAATTTTTTGACCACTCTTCTCTATGTTGCAAATGTTTTTTTTTTCTTAATTCCTCCACATGGCAATTATGTGGCCTAAATGATTAAAAAATTTTCAAGGGGTCAGCGCCCCTTTCACACCCCACCAGGGGCTCCGCTCCTTGGAACCCGGCAATTTCAATACTCTTTAAATGAGACAGCACCGCATACTCATAATAATTTTCTTCAGGACAGCCCTGATAGTGAGCATATTCGAATTTGCGGAACCTTAACACAGAAGAACATTTTTGAAAAGGAAAAGACTCCAGCTGCTTGTTATTGTTAACTTATTATGTGTTCCTGAATTATGTTTGTTTTGTACAATGTCTTTAGTTATTATTATTAATTTTTTTGTGTTTTATTTCTGGTCAATAGATTGTGCTAATTACTATTGCAATAAAAATATATTAATACAACTCACATTATATATAAAACATTTGCAGGGTCCATTTCCACTTTCGTCTTAGTAGCTTATTAAATAGAGCGGTTTCTAATACGTTCAAAGATAAATAGTTCCATGCTCGTCCATGTGGGTTTTTCAAAAGGGGGAGGATTAGGGTTCCATCTGCCGTAAGTGTGACCCCCTCCCTCTCCAAGATAAATTTTCAGAAATTTAACCTTGTAAAAGACAATTTAAAAATATCTTAACATAATTTTGAGCTAAATACATGAATTTCGAAACACAATTTTCATACAAAAAAATTGTCGAAAAATTAAAAGATTAAATTAAATTTGCTTTGTATAGTGTTTCATTGCTGTCTGCAAATCTGCCTATAATCCATGTTTTTAAATAGTGAAAGCATGGAATATATATAGAAATTTGCCTTGGCACATATGTATATGAAAACTCGTATATAAATCAACTTAAAAAGTAAATATAGTAGAAGGGAGCTGGTGCCCTCCTTATCGTCTATGTATGGGCGACCATGGATAGTTCGATTCCTAGTTGGGACTTGATTTTTTTTAACATGATTCTACATACACAGCCATCAAATCAAAATTTTCTGCAAATCTGGAACATATAACAATAAAGTAAAATATGTTAATTTGAAGAAAATTTACAAAAACAAAAGATTGTTTAGAGGTCCAGGGTTCTAAATTAATCAAAAGGAGTATGTTGAAATATGCAGTAATGAAAGAACTACATTTGTGTTTTGCTTTCTGTTATCTGAAAAATTATTCCAGAATTGGGAAACTAATCGCGTATGATGCACGTCTGCGTTCTATGTGCCTATATACATATGTAAATTTTTATTTACTTATACTCTCTTGAAGTATCATCACTTTTTAAATAGTGAGTATTTAAATATCGAATATTTGTAAACAAAATCGATATCAGAATATAAAAAAAGTATATCTTTTAATTTGCAAGTTATTGATTTGAAAATTTTCGAAAATATTTTTAAAAGATTTTCTTTCAAAAATAATACGGGGGGAATAAGTGAATTAATAATAATGATAATGCAACGGGGGGAATAAGTGAATTGGATGCATTTGGTTTATCTGTGCTAGTATATGATATTTTAATGCTATTTGCATACATATTTTTGCATCACTATATTTTTGCTGAATACATTTTTATATCGATATACTTACATCCGTCTGTTATAAATTTGCATTGAAAACTAGCATTTTGCCGCATTGACTATACTATCAGCATTGTTTCTAGAACTATCATTGTTTACTATAAGGAATATTTTATTGATACGAAAATCTTAAATATCGAATATCAAGTGTTCTATTCATAAGAATTATATAATATTCTATTTAGTTCTAATTTTTACATAATGTATACTACCCGACACGGAAAATGCAATACCATAAAAAAGCAAATAGAATGGGATGGTAAAGGACACAAGAACAGAGATGGTATATATATAAATAAGTGATGTTAATTCCAGACGGATAACGCAATAGAGTAATGGCATAGACAGGATGATCAGTAGGCAGTAGGACCGCCTCTTGCGGCGATACGAGCAGCAAAGCTTCGAGAAATATATGCAATGAGCGTGCGGAAAGTTTCCTGAGGGATGGATGACCATATGTTTTCAACCATCCTCCACAGGTCGTCCTCTGCTTGAGGCGGGGGCAGGGCAATCAAACGACGACCAATCACGCTCCATATATGATCGGTGGGGATAAATCTGGAGACATCGGAGGCCAAGGAAGCACCTGGATACCTTGCAAGGCTAGTTTGCTGCTGATTACCGTGTGCGGTCGCGCGTTATCTTTCTGGAAAACAGCATTTTGAAACTGCTGCTGAAGGTAGGGCAGTGCAACCGACTGCAGAACCTCATCCACATATTGTCATGGAGTCATTGTGCCTCTGATACGAATCAGAGGTGACCGGCTATCGAAGCCAATGACACCCCAAACCATGATGCCTCGTTGTCAAGCAATATGGTGTTCAACAGTCGCAGCAGCATTGGATTCGTTTCCACTTCGCCTCCAAACTCTAACACAGCGGCTGTCATTCGACAAATAGATCCGGGACTCTTTGCTGAACACAACCCTGTCCCATTCAGTCGTCCAAGAGGCTCGACCCCGACACCATTGCAACCTTTCACGTACGCCTCAGAGGCAGTCATCCTAAAGGGCGGTTTGAGTGCAACCCGCTTCGGCGAATCGTCGAGAAACTGTTTTCGCTGATAGGACCATCCAATGTACCTTACAAATTCTGCAAATGTCGACAGTCGTCGTTTAGGGCTGCCGCTTCATGTCTTCGAATGCGTCGATCAACGCATGCTGACGTGCGTCTGAATGCACCTGTACCACTGGGACGACTCACATGGCCTTTTTCAATTCATATTCTCCAAATCCTTTGCGCAGTAGACGTATCTACGCATGTTTCTGCGGCGATACGCCAGTACTACCACCCAGCCGTACGTAGGCCTAAAACGAATCCCCCTTGTACGATCGTCTGATGCTGAAACGGACTTCGGCATTGTCGGCTAGGCATCATCTCTTCAACACCACGTGTCTTCTGAAACGAAAAACAGCTTAGGAAAAGGGTTTCCGTAGACGACAGACAGTAACTGTTGGCTCATCCGTAGTTTTCCATCTCTTTTATCCCGCGCTCTAATCATGTGGCCTACTTGCATTTCAGATCATTTGCCTACATCGGCCATCTGCGTTTGTCTCGCAATTTGCATAATTATACGACCAAAGCTTCATAATGTTGCATTTTCTATGTCGGGTAGTGTATATCCGCATAAAATGTCATGGTGGTGCGAGCATTCTTTATTGAGTTATCATGTCCACCCACACAACTGTTTCATACATACTTTCCGTCAAAATAAATTAAAAAAATTCTGGTAAAAACAATTATTTTCTAATTGATAAATCTAATGAATAAATCTCAAATTTTATTTTAAATATGTACTCATTTCATTTAAAATTTTTCCCAACAAAATTAACTAACAAAACAGAAGCTAAGAAACCTTTAGGCACACACAGTAAGGAAAGCCATGTGCTGGTCACATCCAAAGTCTGTCTTTGTAACAACACCTGGTTTATCTCTTCAAACCGTTTTACACTTTGACTAAACACGTCTTCTAGATAGTTGTATATTTAATGCATTTAAACACACGGCCAGTGAATTTCTCAACTTTCCAGATTCTTATTTATCAACACTACTAAGTAGTTTTACCTCTTTCTAAAACTTGGTGGTGTCTTTTTTCAGTTCAACTTCAAACATTCCATGCTTCGCTCAATGAATTTATCGCCTGCTTCCTTCGATTCTTTTAGACGTTAAGTTCCGCTGTCTTATTTTTATTTGCTCATAGTATTGTATAGATAATTTTTTGTCTCCCCCTAAAAGTTTTGAATTCTAGATTTTAATGGATAAACAAGCTTGAAAACCTTCTGAATATGTTTCAAAAGCTTTTTAAGCAATGGCTGCGCCCGTGTGTGTATGTGTGCGTGTGTGTGTGATCTCTCTCTCTGTGTGTGTCTGTATGTCTCTCTCTTTCTTTCCCTCTCTTTGTGTGTATGTATGTTTGTGTATATGTGTGTATGTATGTCTGTATGGGAGAGGAAACGATAACTTATAGCAAATGCCCTTATCTATATCACATTTTATTTGTACGGCTAGATATAGAATTTTAAACAATGTTCTTGATTAAACAATAAATTATATGAATTTTGGGATTTTCAAAGTATTATTTATTTCCTATGGAAAACAATGTTAATTCCATGAACAATAATGGTAGTATATAATATATGGTGGAAATTGTTAATATGAATTTCTTCTGAAATTCTAATGTAAAAATAATACTGACAAATCTTCAAAGTTAGAATCATCTCATTAGATTCATTCGCTTACATTTATTCGCTTACATTCATTTTACAATCAAACCTACTTAAAAAGTTTTTGCAATGCACTCGATATGATATCCCATTGCCTAGAACAGGGACGCCCATATAAATTCTGGGCTTCCTACTAACATTTATCACGGGAACCGCCTCCAGATTTGATTTTCCCCTTTTCGTGAATTTTTCATGTCTTCTCCTCCCTTAAAAAATTGTTGAGGGTTCGGGCTACCTCTGGAGCTTGGTTCCCCCGCACTGTTCAACCTCTATAGATGCGGCTTATCCTGGAGAGAAGCATTATGCTTACTGCCTGGTCAAAGTCACAAATTGACTCTGCACGACTTCTCTGGTACATATGTATTCTTAACTTGATTGAAATGTTTTTATCAAAAAACAAACTGTTATTAGTTTTAGATTTTTTAAGTATGCGTATAATTATGCATAAATAGCTAGTGACATAAATAATATATTATTTTCCAGGAATAAAAACAGTTTAATGCCGATAAAAAGATGCCCATTCACTTTCAGTAAAGTTTAAAAACGGAGAAGAGAATCTTTTAGAATCCCTTGACTTGGTAACGCCATCTAGTGAGGAAAGTTGTTCAACAGCTCTTTGGAATTAATTCAAACTCGATTATTAAATACAAATATATTATTACGAATTATGTGTTTGTTCAATGTTAAAGCTAGTTTCAGAATCTAATTTTCTTTTTAATTTTCAGGAGGATTTGTTTGTTTATTTTAAATTTTAAAATATTCAGGCTTTAACATTAAGAGAGGAATATAGAAATTAATAATGGTAGTTGTATGTATATAGTTCGGGAACTCTACGATCATTTTATTCACAGGAAATATATTTTCAAAATTAAGGCTTTGCACATGTTATTAGTTAACTTTCATTTGTTTTAGAGAAATAAAAGTGAAAGATCACGAATTATATAAAACAAATCCCTATTTTAAAATCAGATTTAGATTAAAAACAATCAATATTCAATAAATAAACTGTTTTTGGATTTTTGCATTCACAAACATTATTTTTATTTAATTATTACTATACTAACTGACTTCTATATTGCACATAAATAATAGTTTTTACTTAAATATATCACTTAACATTTTAAAAAGATTTAAACTCGCAAAGAAACCGTATATCAGCGGATAATCGTATCGCGACTCCGCGTGGACAATCAACGCTCTATTTATTGAGTGACTAAGGCTATTTTCTTTCCTTCATTTTAAGTAGATCCTATTTTATCCTTCTAAGTTCGTAACATCTCCTCATTCCACTGCTTTTTAAATACAGGATAGAACCAGACTAGAATTGCCAGATTTTTTTTTTTTTGGGGGGGGGATAACTAAATATTTATTCCCCCTTTTTGCAAGTATTATTTCTTTAAATTTAAATGGGTTGCTATGTGTTCCTGGGGGGAGGGGACGCCAAGAGATAGATAGCTGTTCGGCGTATATCTCCGTAAATTGAATCCTTTATACCATTAATCAGAGGGTCCTTGGAAAATTTCAATTCCAGTGTTATTCAGACTTGTCATCTGCTGCAACTAACCTTGTCCTGAGGTGAATCTATCTATTGCCAGCTGGTCATACGACGCTCTGTCTATTGAACTACTCGGGGACTACCTTCCGTATTTGAAGTGCAGACACTACAGGTTAAAATGTAAGGTATCTAAATTAATCATATGATCTGAGTCTCGAAAATTCCTCATTTTCGTACGAATTATCAATACAGTAGTGCTAATAATCCGAACAGGGTATATTTCAAACATCAGTTATCCGAAATTAATTCAGTTTAATAAAACGCATCAAACACTTGAATTTAGCAACGTTGTTTTGAAAAATTATAAAGAACCTTGTCAACTTATTGTTACCAGTCGAATACCCGTTGAAAATCAACGCTCTCACAATAAGCAAATCCCGAACAATGTGATTTCTTGAATAATTCAATTTTATCCAGTGGGTCTTTCATACTGTTCATACTCGCGCACAAAATTTAAAATCTCCATCTCATTTTAAACTGGGCATTTCTCATTTATTCGGCCAATTGGACACTTCGGTGTGTACCAAATATTACAACATAGTAATTTTCTTGCTATTTTTCATCATATAACCTATACTGTTATCAAATTCGAGTTTCTATCTCATTTCTAATTTCTTTTTTCCAGCAGTCCGTATTTCGAATGTTTTGGAGTTCGAAATACGGACTGCTGGAAAAAAGAAATTAGAAATGAGATAGAAACTCGAATTTGATAACAGTATAGGTTATAGGATGAAAAATAGCAAGAAAATTACTATGTTGTAATATTTGGTACACACCGAAGTGTCCAATTGGCCGAATAAAGGAGAAATGCCCAGTTTAAAATGAGATGGAGATTTTAAATTTTGTGCGCGAGTATGAACAGTATGAAAGACCCACTGGATAAAATTGAATTATTCAAGAAATCACATTGTTCGGGATTTGCTTATTGTGAGAGCGTTGATTTTCAACGGGTATTCGACTGGTAACAATGAGTTGACAAGGTTCTTTATAATTTTTCAAAACAACGTTGCTAAATTCAAGTGTTTGATGCGTTTTATTAAACTGAATTAATTTCGGATAACTGATGTTTGAAATATACCCTGTTCGGATTATTAGCACTACTTAGAATGTTTTGGCGTGTAGTATCTTCTCCTCTTCAAATTTGAATTTTAGAAAACATATTTTTTCCCGCGGGTCGCATCGAATTATAAACCCGTTCGCGGAATGTTGTTGCTATATTTCACTTAAGGCTCTATCTCACTTTATCATTTATTCTGTAAATCGAATATTTTTCGATACAGAAAATTCAATTTCGATACAGAATGTTTTTCGATACAGTGTGCGGCCCCAATGGCAATTGCCCACTTTCTTTCTTTCGAACAATCTACTATTACACTAAATTTGAAGTCTCTATCTCATCACAAAGTATGTTTTCTATCATTTAACTTTCAAAAGCTTTGATGTAGATCGTCCCATTTGCTGAACATTCTTGAAAAATTAGATTTTTCTCGGCGGTTTAATCGTTTACTCTTGAATGGAATTTAAAGTCTATCTCAGTTAAAAGAAGGTGTTTTCTCATTTATTTGGCAAATCCAGCCTTGTAATGCGGCGATAATCATTTACTTTGCACGTCGAACATTTTAATGTGCGGCACCCGTAAAGTAGTAAATATTATAAAATAGAAATTGCACAATTTCTTTTTTGAACAAGTTATTATTACTCAACGTTTAAAGACTCTATTGCAAAGTAGATTTTTTCATCATTTAAACTTTTGAACGTTTTGGTGTTGAGTTCCCCAGCTGCTGAGCATTCTCGAAAATTTTTATGTTTCCCGGCGATTTGATTTCACGAATTTCACGATTATCCCGTGTATCAAATTTCAAGTCTCTATCTAGTGTAAAAAATGGTGTTTCTCATTTATTCGGCAAATTGAACATTTTGGTGTGACGTAGAAAATAATGAAAAACTGAAATTGTACATTTTATTTCTTTCGAACAAAATATCATTACCCTAAATTTAAAGTATCTATTTCGTCATCATCCCGAAGTATGTTTTTCTATCATTTCACCTTTCAAACTTTTCGGTATAGCGCACCCCTTTATTGAACTTTTTTAAAAATTTTGATTTTTTTTCCTTTTTGGAGGTTTAATCGAATGATTGACCCGTGTACCAAATTTCAAGTTTCTATTTCACCAAAAAGAAAGCGTTTCTGATTTATTCGGAAAATCGATATTTTGGTCTATGCTATTCCTGAAGTAAAAAATATTGGACAACTGAACTTGTCCATCTTATTATATTAATAAGTGTTTTCAGACGCTACAGAATTCCCCGGTAATCTTTCCTTTTTGGAGGTTTAATCGAATGATTGACCCGTGTACCAAATTTCAAGTTTCTATTTCACCAGAAAGAAAGCGTTTCTGATTTATTCGGAAAATCGATATTTTGGTCTATGCTATTCCTGAAGTAAAAGATATTGGACAACTGAACTTGTCCATCTTATTATATTAATAAGTGTTTTCAGACGCTACAGAATTCCCCGGTAATCTAAGGTTGCAGATTTTCATACTTATAGTATCAACTACGGGAAAACCTAATAGAGGCGGATTCTCTATTTCCCTTCTCAGGAGATGGAGAAAATGTTTTTTTTTTAAACATTTTTTCAGGCCTGAAAAAATCCCATATTGATCTAGAAACATTTACACCCTATTGATCCAGTGTCTAACTACACTTAACGAAGAATTTTTGTTTTACAAAGTTATTTTCGACGCTAAACTCGATACATTGTATTAAATAAAATAACACGTATTAAAAATGTTGCAACTTAAAATTTTAAGACTTTTAGTTGTCTGTCTTTCTCAGACTTCAATAATATGGTATCAATATAAAAAAATTATAGAAGTAAAAATATTTTGCTATAAATTACCACAATATTGAAGGGTCAGGAATCAATTTTGGAGTGGCAGTTGTCCTGTTTTGCCACCCTCAAATCCCACCTATATATCAGACAAAAATAAAGAATGAGAATTCATTTTTAGATGCTACTTTGATTAACAAACGACCCATCTATCACGTTTTTGAAATCATTAGAGATACGATCGAAAAGTTTGAAAGTGTGTAAACAGAGGTAAATATGAAAAAAATAAGTAAATAAACGCAAATATAAATAGTAAGTTTTGTAGACCATTTCCAAAAATTTAATATGCTCCCACAGGGCCGCGATTACATATTTGGGGACTCCTACAAGTATTCCTGACGAGTCCTTCTCCATATTTGACTTTCACCCTTGTGAATTTTTCATGTCTTCCATCTCCTTCAAATAAAATATTATTGGAAATCCGGATCCCCTCTAAGCTCGAGCCTTCTACTCGAATGATGTCCGTCCTCCCATTTGCGGATTCTGGAACTATTTAAAGTTTGTACTCTACTTTTCTTCTATACAGTTCCAATTCAAATATAGAAGTAAAAAGAAAATCGCCCCAATAAGCTCAATAAATAGAGAGTTTACTGGACAAAGAGGAAATCGGTGGCTTAAATTTCTGATGGACCATGAGCTAGCTCTCTTCTATTTTGCACGAGCAATTTAACTCTGAAGGTAAGATATAGTAGATCACTGAGATCCGAAAAATAACAAATTTCAATATTTCCACGACCAGCGATTTTCCATTCACGCCACGTTATATCGAATAAGATAGTAAGTATTAAGAAAAAGGTATAAATAAGGAGGTCGTTCTGATTTGAAGTTGCATTTGATCTTAAAGGCAGAGCAGGAAACTGTAAGGTACACTACAAATAGAAGGGAAAACAATGTTCACAGCATTCGAAAACTCATTGGAACATGTATTCTTTGAAGTACATTTTATTTCAAATATTGCTAAATTTTAATTTTTTTTTCTTTCAATATTCTTGAGAATTCTTAAAATTTGGGGATTTTTCAATTTCCCGCTACTGCTGTACAGTTAAAGTGAAATGTACATAATGTAAAAGTACAATAGTGCATTGTGTTTCTTTTCCAGAACCGGCAGCTGCGCCATGAAGGAGCGGCTCCTGGTCTGCCTACTGCTGACGGTGTCGGCCGTCTGCGCCGTTCTGGTTATCCTACTCTTCCGCCAAGGCAAACCGTCGCTCCAGCGAGGTAGGCGCAACGGTATGGTATCCCCAGCGATTCCACTTCTGCTGCTTCTCCTTTTCAATGATTCAGGGTCGTCTTTATCAAATGTTTTACAGGGCCCGTGCCTGGGTCTTTAACCTTAACGAGGGCCCCAGTCTGAAACTTAAAATTATATTGATATTGAAGGGATATAATGATATCAACTTTGAAAGAGTCTCGTGAAAATGTTTGGTAAAGACAGTCCTGATGGTTTCTTTTCATGATAAGTACTACAGTGAGATGAAACGATTTCGTTATTGACAGGGTTCATCAGTTAGATATGTGGACAGGTTTCGTTTTCAGGCCCAAGCTGGTGTGGAACTTAAGATATTGGGCCCCCTGTGAGATTCTGATCTTAAACTCCTATCGATTATAATTTCCTAAATATTTATTTCACAAATTTCCCTTGGGTCCCATTCATTACATGATTTCGCGGTAAGGTAGTTCCGTCACCGGTCCGATCTCGCTTTCGGTTCTGTCCGTGTCAGCCCAAACTGGACGAGATCGGGGATCTGACGAACAGACATTGAACCCGCCTCACTCAGCCATTCCGAATATTAAATTTTTATGTAGAGAGAAAAATTGAGTAATGCGTTGATGATTGAGTAACGCTTTAATTTAAAAATGTATTTGCATCTTATTATAGCATACATCTACATTGTAATTTTTTTATTTCCAATGGCTGGGGCACATGAACAAAATATAAAGTACAAAAATACTAACATAAGAAAACAAGAACAAGAACAAAAGTAAACAAAAGAACAAACAATGCGAAAAACGACAAGAGTTCAAAAGATAACCGAATATCGCCCCTACAGACGCTACATTGTAAATAATTTCCTCGATTTCTTAATTACAGATCAAAACTTAGTTGCTTTGTGTTTCGAAATAAAGCTTTCTCTGAAAGCATCTTGAAAAAATTCTCTAAAGTTTCTAACACAGACAGATAGTCTAACCATAGGGGGAGGGGTCCGCGAATTACACGCCGCACCTATAACCGAATGATTCCCTCTCTGGTCTTTAGATCTATAGAAGCTTAGTCTGAATCCCTGTTATGGGAAATAATAGGAGAAAAGCCTAGAGTATACTTTAGGATGGAGTGAAAAAAAATGTTTTCAGTATTCATAGGCACTGAACTGAGTGAGTGAGGAGGTGATGTATCAAAATTATCGAGCACTTTCACTATAGCTAATCTTGGTTTTGGTGTCATTCGATCCATCTGAGTTTCGAGATCAAGGGAAAAATCAAAAATTTCCAAAGTTCGAATTAGGAGTGACGGGTCAAAGGAAGAGTAAAACAAAAATCAAAAGAAATTTTAAAATGATCGAGTGTTTCC
>OX578136.1:108679381-108700381 GCA_951213105.1 Amaurobius ferox
TGTTCTTTACATATTTCGTTTTAGTGTTTGACTGCGTCACCGACACTGAAACCTGTGTGAATAGTTGTCAGAGTTGTTCTCGTGTGTGCCTAACAGAAACTTGCGTTCAAGCAGGTTAGTAATAACATATTTAGTATTAATCTTTATTATCCCAACCCCCATAACACACAGTATATGCAGAAGTATTATAATGTGAAAAAATACGATTTAAGATTTTTTTTTATATTGATGTACACGTTTTGAACATACCTGAATACGAATCAAGCATTTTTTCAGTGATGTCCACATTTGTTTGTGTCCACGATATTTGTCAAACAAATTGAGAAAATCGAATCAAATTTGGGACGATTATTTCAATCTGTGAAAGCTTATGCATTTTGCGATGAATGGATAAAGGCTTTCACTTTTAAGAACAATAATACCGAACCTTTAGAGCATCGAGATACACACTTAATATGCACTTAGGATAAAGACCGACTATCTGTAGCTAACATAACAGATCGTCAGGGGGCGTATTTAAGGGGAGAACGGGGGTTACAACATCCTTCTACGAAATGAAAAGTGTTAAGAAAATCTTAATAAAATTGTAAATCTTTATATTTAGTTATTTTGAAAGAAAATATTCACGAAGTCCCTACCAAATATCTATCTAAATTACGACCTCATTATTTAAATAGAGAGAGGGAGAGGGAGAGAGGAAAAGAGAGAATGAGAAAGGGAGGGAGAGAGGGAGGGGGAGAAAGGGAGAGAAAGAGGGAGTTTACGGTTGAGTACCACAGTTTAGAACATTTTTCTTCGAAATTAGAAAAACGTTAAAATATAATTACAAATTAAAAATTTGAAAACAGCTGTTTAATATATGGCTTTTCATTTTGAAGCGAAAGTCATCATTTATAAGGAGCTGTCCTCCAGGCATTTGTTTTTGACCAAAAATGTGAAAATTCATAAAATATATAATAATGCCACTATAATTGCAAAATTAATACTTTACAAATGCTTTTAGCCTGAAATCAATGGCCACTACTATTTTTAAATTATCAAGCGCTTCAAGTCAAAAGAAAACCCAGAAATCTCGCTTTTTCTGGAACAAAGTGAGAAAATCAAATACATTTTTGCACAATATTACCAGTCAATAAATGCTAGAAGCTTACAGATTATTAGGAGCTTAAACAACGGGAACACCATTACATTTTCGACAGATCTGATATGGGCAGCACATGACATTTCCTGCAGACTCACTTCAAGTTCTCTTTATTTCTTCAATAATTCATTGAGTTTAATGGCACAAAATAACAGCCATCATTATTTTAAATGACACTAAATTTGCACTTTTAATTCGATTTTCGTTTTCATTTGGTAACTGGACTTATTTTCAAAGGTGACGTAGCGAAAATGCGAAAACAACTAAAATATCTCAAGAACGGTTAGTCCTAGAGTAATGGGGTTGGTCTTATACTTTTTGTCGTTAAAAATTACGTATGAAACAAGCGTTTAATTGATATATATTTGAGCATACGTAGTCTTTTATTATTAGATTTAACGATTTTTGCGGGCCATTTCGCAAAAAAAGGCAGGATTTTCTTAATCGTACCAAAATCAAATCAGCACCAGGTTAAGCTACACATGGTTTATCTACTAAATTTCGTGAAATTTGGTCTATTAGTTTTTCAGCTGGACTGAATACAGGCACTTTTTAAGGGCCATTTTGCAAAAATAGGCAGGTTTTGTTATCCCATCGTACCAAAATCTAATCAGCACCAGGATCACCCACAAAGGACTTACCTACCAGATTTTAAGAAATTCGGTCAATTGGTTTTTCAGTTAGAGTGGATACAAAATAGGCACAGATAGACAGACAGACACACACACACACCACTCTTAAGTGACAGACACACACACACACCACTCTTAGAGTGGATACAAAATCTGAACAGACAGACACACACACAGACGTCACGCTAAAAATAATTTTTTCGTGTTCTATAGGTCCCAAAACGTGTAGATCTGTCGAAAACTCGAGTTGCGATTTTCAGCACGATTCCAATACTTTCCCTATACATTACCATGTATTGCAGGGGAAGTAATAAAGACAATTTGTAAAAAGTGGGGAACATTCACTATATCAAATAGGGGACTGAATACTTAGTAAAGTACTTGCAATTAAAAATACGTTTCTACTATCGTTTAGTAGTTGTTACGAGCCGTTGCCACAGTATTTAAAATTTAATTTTTCCTAAGGCACGATATCTTTTGGAACATGCAAGAGAATTCCATGAAATTTGTTATGCTTATGTAAAGGATCCTACTTTGCGGGTGCCATTGTAAAGTCGCTACGGAGTAAATCTGTTCGGGATACTTTATGAAGTATCTACTTAGTCTGTTTTACTACTTCCCAAGATCATATCTTTTTATACACCAGTGTAATTTAATTCACTCTAACTTAAACTTCCAATAACCTAATGACTAGAGTTCGACGAAGGAATTGACATTAACAAACAACATAATTTATTCCAACTAACTTCGCTGAAAACTCAAAATACAATTACAGGTACAGAATATTTACAAAGCTAGCAATACCATATCTTAACCCGCTGACATAATAATCTATGCAGAAATTCAACCTTAACATTTTACTGAACTGAATCTATAATGATCAAACTATTATACCATAGATATATACTCACAACTTGTAGAGGCTATGACTTCGATATGAACTTCCATGAATGAACAGAACCGCACACCCGCGCACTCTCGGTAGAAATATAGCAGCCGAAGCTGTACGGCGATTCACGATTTCATCCTTTTCGAATTCCAATAGGCATACGAATCTAACGTCTACCCCTCTTTATAGTCCTGGCCAGTCGTATGTGATTCACGGAATCAGAGTTGAGGCGTTTCGTACATTAATTAGCATAATGAAAAGTAAAATTAGCATACAATAATCATAAATAATAGAATCCTCACACTTATTTTAATCGTTAA
Organism: Amaurobius ferox; assembly: GCA_951213105.1. NCBI lineage: Eukaryota > Metazoa > Arthropoda > Arachnida > Araneae > Amaurobiidae > Amaurobius > Amaurobius ferox. The sequence continues at coordinate 108,682,364 of OX578136.1, forward strand.
TATGAAAAGGCCTATAGATTTTCAGCAAGATCTAGTTATGAGAATTAAATGTGTGCTACTTTACTCCAAAAAGTCGAAATTTGCTAATCTCTAGGAAAAGTCGTGTATTGAATTAGGCGTTGAAATTCGAATTAGGCGTGACAGTGCCAAGGAATAATCAAGATTTTAAAAATTCCTTGGCTAAGTTATCGACCACTTCCACTATAGCTGGAAGCTTAGTTTTGTTCCCGTTCGACCTGTCTCAACTTCCATGTCAACGAAAAATATCTAATATTTTGATAATTCGAATTAGAGGTGACGAAGCATAGAAAAAAAAATTAAAAATTAAAAAACAATTTTCAAAATGATTGACCACTTCCACTCGAGCCAAAATCTCTGTTTTGGTCTCATTCGATTCGTCTCAGCTTCTAGATCAAAGAAAAAAAATCGAAAATTTTGAAAATTAGTATTAGGGATGACGATACATAAGGACTTTTCATGCAATTTCATCACTTTGCCATGTGTGTGCCCTCAAAAGTGCCATTTCATATTCATACTTAAATTTGGAACGGTTTGATATTCAGAATTTTTATCACATAGGTATTATATTGATTAACCACTAGCCACTGAGAACGCGCAAAGCTAGGGTGAAATGGCTAGTATACATATATATGCACATCTTATTTATGCACATACATACATATATAAAGTTCAAAGTCCTTTCTATAGCAAGAAAATTACAAAATACTTATATATTTCATTTCAGTCTAGCTAAAATATCCACTTAACAACAGAGGAAAGACAATTTAAATTTGAAAAATGCTTTGTTTTATTTAAGAATCAATCTCTAAAATTGAATTTTAAGGATTGTGCTCCATTTTTCCTGCTGTTGTTCATTTGTTTAAATCTTTCGTTTTCTTACATTAAGCAATGAGGCAGAGTTTTTTGAAAGTTTTCCCATAAAATAGGGAATTCAATTAATTTAATGCACTCAGAAGATTACAAGACTCTTTTTTGCTTGCGTTCAAATTTCGACCTATACGCGGAGTTCAAACCCCGAGTTCTTGAGCGCTCCGGTTAATCAATTAAGCTGCCGAGGAAAATTTCTTGATTAGTTTACGTTCGCATGACAATGTTATCAATGATTCTGCTATTTACTAACAAAAAATACAAAGTGAATATTTAAAAATCATATAAAAGAGACTTAACATCTGTTCTAATCTATCAGTTCCATTAAGAAGAGCAGTTTCTTGAGAATTCTACATATTCATGCGTGGCATTCTTATTTACAAGGTTCTTGAGAAAGTCCGTATACCCCTATTAACATTTAAAACCCGTGTCATAGCACCAAAGAAGGAGCGTGTACTTATAGGAAAGTGATCATGCGCATTAGAATGAATGCACTTGCAGCACCTCTAATGGCAAAATACTGAACTTAAGGGGACGGTGGACGTTGAATTTTTTTTATTTATTTATTGACCTAGAAACGTAAAAATTTGTATAAATATTCCTCTTATCATTACTATATACAATACCATTAATTTTTTTTTTCAATTTTGTTAGAACTTTGTATTTTTTTTTTAATTTAATATTTTTTAACGAAAATTTGAAAATGCTCCTTGCGTGCCATTTGTTCACATTTTTGATTAATTTTACATTATGATCAGTCAAAAACACATTATGAACATATTTGGGTATTCAATTTTAAATCCCTCAGAAAGTTAATTTTTTAAAAATATTTTTCTGCATTAAAACATAATTTTCGTCATTTAACTAGGTTTTTATGCACTTTTAATTACCTTAATAAAGTCCAATTATAAAATACATACCCAGTTTCATTAAAAAGTATTAGAGGTGTCTTCTTGCCAAATTTCATGCATCTCAGACAAAAATTAAGACGCATGGAGCATTTTAAAAATGAAAAAACCTTCGAAAATTCCATTTCGAAAGAAATGCATTCAACCTTTTGCTTACGGGTGGGACAGCGTCCATCCCAAACGAAGAACCTCCCAAAAAGACAAGTATTTGTCATACCCTATCCCAAACAGTTCGACCCCTTTGCAGCCATTGGCGTCCATGGAAATCGCTGACAGAAACATTGCACCTGCTGCAGCAGGTGCAATGTTTGAGCGCTCCGCAGATTTGAGCATCGAGGTAGTATTATATGGAAAGAGCTTAAGGGTTGCAATCATCGTCAAAGATAAAGGCAGGTGTTGTACGGACGAATTTCCCGAGAACGCGTTTTCTCCCCACTGTGATCCTATACATTTCAATGGCAATTTCACACCGAGAGTGTACTCGAGAAATATAGTATAAATAGCTGCAAGTAAAAGCATGTACAAGGAGGGCTTTACTCTTTTCATGGATAACATTTGTTTTTATTATATATCTTACAGATATAGTTAAGAAGTAATTGTGCTAGATTTCAGCGTGGTGCATTTCATTTGGCTGTCAATTTCATTGCTTTTAATGCTGTATAATTAGAAGTTTTGCTTTATTTTTGGTGTTTGTGATATTGCAAAAGACTTATAATGCCATTCTAACACTTTAAAAAAACATTTGGAGTACTTTGCTGATACTTATTTACTGACTTTGCTGACTGTTATTTTCGGTATCCTCGTATGTTTTCCCTTCGAGGTAGAACTTGGCGACTCGCAAGATTGGGTGTCTTGGGAAGAGAAAATGGAAGTTTTAATGAGAGTAAAGACGTGTCGTATGATAAAATTTTACGTTCATAATAAAATATAATAATAATTTACATTCATTGAAAATGTCAGCTAGATTTTACATCATAACTTTTCGGTGCATTTTATATAAAGATATATGATATATGAGCATGATCTTATTTCTAGTTCAGAGTAAATCGTACTTAATAAGTATTACTAGTTAGCATGGACGCCCATAGGGGATGACAAGGGAGCACTTCAAAATCACAAAGGCGGACATCAAACTAGTCGATGTTGTTAATCTTATCCTTGAATCCCTCAGGATAAATTCTATAGGTGTCGATGCTGGTCAGAATTAATTTCATATAAACATCTCGATTAAAAAGATATATTTTCCGCCGTTCACAAATTAAAAATCAAAGGATGTATTACCAAACTCCCAGTGTTTCCAAGAAGTATTTTGGTATTACACTCTTGTTTAGTTTGGCGCGGTAGCCCAATGGTTAGCACGCGGGAATTGCACTCAGTAGGCCTGGGTTCGATTCCCTCCGTTGCTAAAACTGCCGCCGTGTTCACGCGGAGTATGATCACGTTAAACATGTGGGTCAGTAGGTCCTTCCGAGAGGTTGGTGGTAGGGAAAGGAGGGTATGGTCCCTGTGGATGCTTCCCCACTGGGTTCCGGTCTAAATTGAGTGGCTCTTCCCGGCCGTCCAAACAGTTACCGTACACCTTTCTGGTAGGTCGGACGGTCTGAGTCTCAACAACAACAGCTCTTGTTTAGTTCTCGAAAAAGAAATATGCCTTGCCCAAAGAAGTATTTGAATCACCGACTTCTTGATCATGCGTTAGCAATCTATTAAACGAGCAATCTTAACTCTAAAAGAACCTTACATTCTCCTCATCATAATTTAAGTAATAATAGAAAAATAATAATAGAAACATCATAATAGAAACAGCTCTACCAATATAAATATTTTTACTTACATACTTTACATTACAAACGCAGAAGCATTTAATAAAAACATTAACTCTATTTAAAAGTCATTACAACTTAATTCTGCACATAGCTTTAATTATAATTTTGGTCCTAATGCTTCAGTTGTTTTTAAAATTTTTAGAAATAATTTTGGATAGATTGATTTGCAATTTTTCCTATAAATTTTTAATATTTAATATGTACAACATTTGATATCTTTATGCCACATTGAGTTGGCCCACTGTAATTGTGCTTACGGGGTCTATGGTGTGTGGGTCTATTTAATTCTGGATGCAAATTTCACAATATGCATTTAAAGCATTTTTCAAACGAATTATTAGCAACCAAATCTCTGAAACTATTATAATTAAATGCAATGTTTGTATTTTGTGCCATAATATTTTATAACCTTATTTATTTCATATATATACTTTATAGAAAAACATTTTAAAACAATTTTCAAATTCTATATCGATTAAACATAAAAACACATGCAAAAACCTTCCAAACACGTTTTGACAATTTAAGAATCGTGGCTATTTCAATAGAGCCCCTATTTATGAATTTAGACATAATTTTGTATTTTATTCTGAAATATCATTTTATAAACAAAAAATATATAAATAAAGTCAAATATTTCATTATTGCAAATATTACATTGTTTTATATTTGACAGTACGCATACAATATATAAAAATAAATTAGATATAAAGATGACTCAGTCGTATTACGCCTCAAAGCATATATGGATATTGATAACACAACTTTCAAAGATAAAAGTGGAGAATTCTACATTTTACGCAAGCATGCATACAATTTTTCCATATACTTTTTAATTATTTTTAAATATATTATGCATATTCTTCAATTTGTATACTTGTAATCTATTTCATATCATATTTTATTTGCAATTGCTTTGTAGTTCAGTTTGTTTTACGAAATTGACTTTATTAACAAAATTATTCTTTAGTAATAAAATGTTTTGGTAATAAAATATTCTAATCCTATTTCGTATTTTTCTTCATACATATTCTTTAAAATCCTGTAACGTATAACAACTTCCCGTTCCCCCTCATCCTCTAGAAGTTAAAAAAACAAACAGAAGGTACACGACACAGTTTAGACGATAAATCGCCAAATCATGAATGGCCCTCTCCTCCTCAACCACTAGCATCTGCTCTATGTTTGACCATGTTTCTAACATGGAGCAGATTGGACCGTGCTCTCTCCATATATACTAACTCGTTGGTTTGAGCGCTCCGCAGGTTTGAGCTGCAGCAGGTGCAATGTTTCTGTCAGCGATTTCCATGGACGCCAATGCCTGCAAAGGGGTCGAACTGTTTGGGATAGGGTATGCCAAATACTTGTCTTTTTGGGAGGTTCTTCGTTTGGGATGGACGTTATCCCACCTGTAAGCAAATGTTACATGTGTAAAATAATGTTATATATTAAAACTTTTTTTAGTCGATTTTTGCTCATTTCAACATCCACCCCCTCATTTCAACATTCCTCACATCAGCTCATTTCAACATCCGCCCCCTTGATATAAGTAACTCAAAAATCCAACAGAGATAGATAAAAATGTCCAATTTCTAAATGAAAGATTGATACTTAATTAGTCCAAAACGACACTTGGTTTAAATATTGTGTTAAAGCAACGCATCGTATGTAATAACTATAAGCATATGATAATAATCAAAACACTAAAAAATTATCAGACAGAATCAAATAAAAGTGAATTAGCATATTTGAGCTAAAAGATGTGGAAAACACATGGCTGAAAATGGAGATTTATTTAGAAATGTACTCGTTTTCAAGACAGACATTCATACTAAATTTATTCGAAATTATTGCCTGTTTTTGAAAATGATAATAGTAAGTTGTTACTATAAACAACATATGCTCTGTCGACAAAAAACTTTCTCTATACAATAGTTTGAAAGAATAAAAATTTAATCATACTTTCCATAATTTTCACACTAACTCCTCGTCTTTTAAGAATTCTTTCTGAATCAAATACAACATGTAATACTTTAATAATTAAATTGAGATAATATCTATAGGGTATTTCACCAAGAGCTTCCGAAATAAATATAATAAAATAAACGGTTTGTTGTAGAAGTGAAGTGAAATATGAAAAATAATCGTATGTTGCATCCCCCGTAACTGATAGTTTCACTAAATTAAAATGCTAAATTGAAAATTTTATACAACCCCCAATAAAAAAAAATGTCGATTAATTAGGGCGAAATACATTTACCCGATACCTTTAGATGAAAAATTTGTCAAGATATTGATATCTAAAATCCTTGATTTATTCTATTTTACCTGAACTTCAAATGTGAGTAGTAGTTTATTTCTTATGAAGGCGTCTTTTTTCGCCCTTTTGTCACCAAGGTAAACATCGCAACAATCCATTCTGCTAACGTTTTCAGCGATTTTTGTCGCCATTTTGTCACTCTTTTGTCGCCAAGTTAAAAATCAGAAAAATTTTCTGATTTTCATGTTGTGCTCTATGCGTCACAGAACACCTGTTGCACAAACAACTATTGGCTACGTGCGACCTCCGACAGCCAGCGGGGTCGGATTCTGTGATGTTTTTATAGCGAATGTAGGCTCATGTTTGAATTGCTACAGATTAACTGTTGCACAAACGGCGACAAAAGGGCTATTTTTACCATGGCGACAAAAGAGTGACCAAAGGACAACAAAAGATCGACAAAAAACGCGGAAAACGTTGCCAGAATGGAATGTGGCGATTTTTATCATGGCGACAAAAGGGCGAAAAAAGGGGCGACAAAAGACGTGGAAAGAGTTGCCAGAATGGAATGTTCTCCAAATCATAGCAGGGATTGCCAGAATCTCACTAAAATCGCCAAGAATGAAAAAGGGGTTATACTATATTTGTTCCTATTTCTGATTCAAATGGGGCGTATAATAATTAAATTTTACATTTTTATGAAATTATCAATTCCAGGCGTTTCAACTATCATAATTGAATTCTCTTTGGTTTCCTGATTATTGTTCATATTTTACTTTACTTCTACGACCAACCGTTGAATTTATATTCCTTTCGAACACTCTTCGTAAAACACCTTTTACATCTTATACCCTTCTTCACAGTTTCCAGTATTAACCCGTTTCTCTCCGTTCTTCTACTGGGCACTAATAATCGATAGTACTCATTTACATCATGCCCATAAATGTAAAAATAAAATTTGCACTTTTTTAACAATTCCGAAAAATAAACTTGTAGAAAACTCAGATGGTAATAAACCCGGTTGTCTTCAAATATGCTTCTTTCGAAGTTCGGCTTTTATAAACTATATAAGATTGTAAAGCTGTTTAGACACCAGATAATGAGGTCGTAAAGAAAATAAAGTCTCAAGGATATTTGAATTTGTATTGGAAAAGGAGGGGAAATGCAATTTCTAATAGGAATGGAAGATATTTTAAAATCCAAATGGAGAGAAAAAAAATGGCTTCTATTTGAACATATGATAATTTTATGTGTGAACACGATAAATGAAGGTAAAATGCATGTTTACTTTTGCATATAGTTACAATATGTTGTATGATCGAACAATCGCGGACCTCCATTTTAAATCCATATAATGTACCGTGAAATTAAAATAGTAGCATTTTTTTTCTTTAGTTTGGTGGCACAAATATATCCAGAAAAAATATCAAATTATTGTTTGCTGTTTTTAATACATCAGACGATCATTACAGATCTATTTTTATCAATCGAAGAACATGGCGTTTTCACACAGCGTGAAAGAATTTTTATTACGCACAAGGGAAAGGAAATTACCGCGCATGCTCACTACGCTCCATACAAATAACAAGTAAACAACTTTTGAAAAGCTCATCAAAGTGTGTGCACTTGCATGCATTGTGATTTAAACGCGATCCTGTATATTAAATGCGTTTTCGCGATTTAAATGTGTTATTTGATTTTATTGTTTTTCTGAGTTCTAATTTGTTTGATTTAATATTTAAATATTTAAAAGTTATAGACTCTTTTGTATTAGGATTCTCAAATATTGAAATTGATATTTTATACTTCCGATTTCATAATTATGCGTTAAATTAAGTTTTAATTTGAAATCTAAAACCAGCTCGTATCATGGAGTTAAAAGGAGTTAAAACTTCATATTAAGAAAACGCCAATATCATTTGAAACAATAATTCAGGTGGCGCTGGGATGGGATAAGTAGTTCTGCATTGTATGTACTTCTATTGCTAAATGCTTAAAATATTTATTTATACTGTGAATTCTGTAAAAATAGACTATTAGCTTAATGCAAAGTAGAGCTGAAACAATAAAGAATATTACTACGTATTCAAAATTATTTTACTTTTCAATTTTTTTTTATCTCCATATTCTCTGTACTATATCCTACAACTATGAAAAAATACTGGTTAATTATACTCATAATTGGGGAATCCTTAATTTAAAACATCTTTCTGTTGCGTCAACTAACCATAACATCTATTTTACCAACACTAGCGACGCCTAGATCTAATTCTCAAAGCATTATGACATTTTCAAGCGCTTCATCCATAGAAGTTTTATCTCTTTCTTTATAACTGCGTGGCTTGTATACTTCAAACGCGCTAGCCCATTCAAAGCGAGGTTTTCTCTAGTTTTCGATAAATATTTCTCTAGCCATTCTTATGAGGGGGCAATTGAAATTTTTCAAGGCGAAATACCCTTACTCTGAAACTGCGATAACTTACTCTGAATAGTTTAACAATACTAGATTAGCGTTTTCGTGAAACAGGATCTGTTACAGACAAAGCGAGAACCAGGCAGGCCGTCTATTTTAACTCAGGATAAGCTGTAATTGTTAAATTGCTAGCGGTTTTAGAACATGGGTAAACTCTTCAATGACACTCTCATAAGAATAACTAGTGAAATATTACTATAAAATAAAATAAATTCACTTGAGAAAACCATAGACGTAAATGTAAGGAGTTAAAACTCCATACTGAGAAAATACCAATGTCATTTGAGACAATAATTCAGGTGGCGCTGCGATAAGATAAGCGCCCTGCATTTTATGTATTTCTACGATGAAAGGCTTAAAATATTTATTTAAACTGTTAATTTTGTAGAAATAAATTAGTATCACAATGCAAATTAGAACTGAAACAATAAGGAATATTCCTATGTATTCAAAATTATTTTACCTTTTAATTTATTTCATCTCCCTATATTTTGAACTCTGTCCTACTACTGTAAAAAAATACTGATCAATTATACTGATAATTAGGGAATATTAATTCAAAAATACCCGCACTCAATACTACGCCTCTCTATCGTGTTAAATGGAAAGGGCGCATTGCCAACACTAGCGACACCTACATGTAATTCTTAAAGCATTATGGCATTTTTAAGCTTTTTATCTATAAGAGTTAGCTTTTTTTTAAGCTTTTTATCTCTAACTCTATGGGGAAAACTCCGTGTTTCGTTTGATTAAAAAGAGGTCTGTAATGATCGTTTGATGTATACACAGCAGACTATATTTCTGATATGTTTTTGAAAGTACATGAGTACCACCTACCTGAAAAAAAATCTACTATTACTTTCCCTGCAATACATGGTAATGTATAGGGAAAGTATTGGAATCATGCCGAAAATAGTAACTCTAGTTTTCGACGGATCTACACGTTTCGAGACCTCTAGAATACGAAAAAACTATTTTTAACGTGACGTCTCTGTGTGTGTGTCTGTGCAATGTATGTATCCACTCTAACTAAAAACTAATAGACCGAATTTCATAAAATTTGGTAGGTAAGTCACTTGGGTGAGACCCTGGTGCTGATTAGTTTTTGGTAGGATTCGTAAAAACAGAACCCGCCTTTTCTTGCGGAATGATCCGTAAAAATTTCATGTATCTACTCCAGCTAAAATACTAATTGAACAAATTTCACAAAATTTGGTAAATAAGTTACTTATAGGACACTCTGGTGCTGATTAGATTTTGGTACGATTTGGAAAAGAACAACCTGCTTTTTTTTACGAAATGGCCCGCAAAAATCGCCAAAATCTAAATTTAAAAACTACGTATGCCCAAATATATCGTAATTTTTAACGAAGAAAAGAATAAGACCATCCCCATGACACTAGGGCTAGCCGTTCTCGAGATATTTGCTTTTTTCGTTTCTTCTCTACGCCACCTTTGAAAATGAGTCCAGTTACCAAATGAGAACGAAAATTGAATTAAAAGTGAATTAAATTTAATTAAAATAAAGAGAACGTATATATAAGTCTACAGGGAAAGTCATGTGCTGCTCACATCAGATTTTTTCATTTCCTCGGTATATTATATGACTTTAAAATTTATTGGGCACAACTTTGCCATCACTCTATATTAAAAAAGAAACAATTAGAATATTTTGTAATTTTCACGAATAAATGAGAAATTATGCAAGATTTAAAGGTTTAACAACACTGCCATCTATTTCATCAATACTTGAGAATTAATATTTTCTTTAAGACCTTGCAGCAACAATCATATCCGTTGCAGTGATTCCTTTCTTATGACCCATATCACGGTGGACTCGGATGACTCCAAGTTCATTTCCGGAACCTCTCCACTTCATCCCCTCACGTCTTCTTCTCCGACGATTATAATCTTCTCATTTCTCGCTCTTGTCACAGCACACAAAAGAGTTAGCAAAAAGATAGAAAAGAAAGACTGCAACAGAGTTTTGGCGGCGCTTTTATGTATTTTAATTGCGTGGGAAGATTAAGTTCACCAATAAAGAACTGTTCTGAATTTTTAAAAGATTTGGAGAACGAGGCTCCACTCGGCTTCTTCAACTGTGTTGCATATTATATGGGACTGTTTCATAAAGATTGCTTGACTAAATATCTCTTGAACCTCTGGTCGTGAACCTATGCTTCCAACGTAAAAAATATTTCAAATAAGGCATACTTTCAGACTACGACAGTTTGGGTCACGTGACTCGTTTTAGTAGAAAAGTAAAGAATCTAATTTTTTATACGAGCCCTCTACAAAGGAAGTTCTAATTAACAAATTGTTCCTTCTTCATTTAAAGATATTTTTAAAAAAGTTCTCAAATATGCAAAATTGACCGTGAAAAAAATTATAAAAGTTATAGCACTTAAACCACTTTGACCCGATCAAAACAAACGACAAAAAAAAATATATTTCAGGGGTCGTACATGTATTGAATTTTGTTAAATAAAGTATCCATTCGAAAATATACAGCCGTATATATTTAGAAAAAGCTTTATATAGTTCCCAATCATACGTCTAAAACTGTAGTTAATGATACATCGTGTAATTTTGATCGTGAGACAATGGGATTTTTTTTTTGACTAAATGGATTATAGAAAATATTTTTATAATTGAAGAAGAATCTAGAGTCCCTTATACAAAGTTACATTTTGTACTTTTTCACTAAAAGGTGTCACATAATCAAAATTTGCATATAATGATAGTCTACCTTAATTAAAGCATTTCTTGAAATGGAAGTCCAAGATAATAAATCGTGCAATAATTTTTGAAATAATTTGTATAGGTCCCATTGTGTCACAATCAGAACTATAAATGAAAGAACAAATTTGATGTGGGCAGCACATTACTTTCACTACAGACACAAATTTATTTTTTTATTTCACTTCATTTCTTTATACAGGGTGTTTCGCGAAGAATATGAGAAAGGTTTAACGGTTGGTCTTAGAAGTGAAGTGAAATGTAAATAAATAATTAACAACCACCCCGAAGGAAAGCCACTCTAAATTTTGTCTGGGAATTTTGGCCTCTCAGATTTCTATGGTGGTCTCGTCTCCCCGTCCCGAATTCCCTAAACTTCCTCGTCATCATCTTCTGTTGATGGATAGAATGGTTATGTTGGCGAATTTTAAGTCCGCGTCCCTGCTTCGAGTGGTATCGGCTCTCTTAAGGGCCAACAGCTCTATATGGGTTCCTTACAGTTGCCAGACACGATAATGCATTTATCGCTATGAAATGTTGTGTGTGCAAACATGATGTTGGAATTTAAAACTAGATATAATATAGTATAATTCACATAGTTAAAACAGGAATTATTTGTAGTATTTTCATTCCGGTGATTATATTATGATAATCACTGGAACGGCGGTAGTATATAGAGCAAAGGTAGACAAACAGCGACTCCTGAAGAAGCTACTCTGTGCGGCTCCCAAAGAAGCTACTCTGTGCTGCTCCCGAAGAAACTATAATCTGGTGCAGATCCCGAGTCAATATTGGGTTTGATTGCCATTTCTTCTATAATTTTATATTAGCTCTTTGAGAGCCGAGTAGAGAAAATGTAGATTCGAGTGACATAAAATTCAGGAGTATATATCGTTGGAATCGCCGTTCACAATATATTACGGAGAAAACAAAAACATAATTAAAAAACATGTTTTGCACAAGTACGGATGATTCAACTGGACTCTACGTCATCATTCTTCATGTAGTACACACAAGTTATGCCCGAACCAACGGCCCTACCGTGCTGAAAACACCGGTTGTCGTTAGATCACCGAAGTCAGGCAGCATCGGGCGCGGTTAGTACTTGGGTGGGTGACCACCTGGGAACACTGCGTGCTGTTGGCACATTTCGGGCGCGATAGCCCGGTGGTTTGCGCGCTGGATTTGTACGCTGCCACAACTGCCGCCGTGTTCATGCGGAGTACAATCACGTTAGACATGTGTGTCCGAAAGTCCTTCCGAGAGGTTGGTGGTAGGGGAAGGAGGGTACGGACCCTGTGGATGCCTCCCCACTGGGTTCCGGTCTCAATTGGGTGGCACTTCCCCACAATTGGGTGGCACTTCCTTCAATTCTCAAACATTAACATTTATACCGATGGCTCTGCCATAGAAGACAACACGGGTTACGCCATCTGCATATTTACAAATGACTCCTTAGAAAATATATACACATTTAAGCTCGAGCATGGGAACACAGTTTTCCAGGCAGAAATTGCTGCAATCCACTATGCCATAAATTGGGCTTCTTCTAAAAACTTAAAAATTAACATATTTACTGATAGTCAATCATCTATTTCGGCCCTTCAATCTATCAAAAACAAATCTAACTACAGCTACCTCTCCAAAATCAAAATTAACGCTTATACTAATAAACATCTTTTTAACCTTTGTTGGGTAAAAGCACACTCCGACATCTCGGGCAACGAGGTCGCCGATAAACATGCCAAACTTGCCATCTCTTCTGGTTCCCCCTCCGCTCTTCCCTTCCCTTATTCCCTTTTAAAAAATCATTATAAATTTGACATTCTAAAATCTTGGCAAATCTATCTAAATAATTGTATTTCGCCCCGTACCCTCGACCCGGCTAGAATTTTAACTTTCCTCCCTAAGGTAAATTTCAACTCCCAAATTACTAATGAATACCTCATATATTTTATAACGGGCCATGGAGCCTTCCCTGACTATTTATATTCTTTTAAATGTAAATCCTCTTCCAGTTGTACCTGCGGTTCCTTCGGCGACGCCGATCATTTTGTATTTTCCTGCCCCCTTACCAAACCTTTTCACCTCTCTAAACCTTCTCCCCAAAATTTTGCGACCTGGTTCTCGAGTGTTTGCTCCAACAAATCCTCCATTAACAAAATCAAAAACTGTGCTCTCATTGCAAGAGAAGTTTCAAACAAAATCTCTTAATCAGCCTGGGGTTTTTCTGCTTTCAATTTTTATCTCTGGCCGGTGACTCCTCCCTCTTACTTTCCCGGTGGTGTCGTCGTTTGTTAGTGTTTTTGTCTTTGTTTAAGCGGCTTGTTCTTTGCTCGTTTTGTTGTAGTACTTGTGCGTTTTGTCCCTTGTTTGAGCTGTCGGTTGTTTGTGTTTTGTATACCAACCTTGATAAGCAATAATTATACCATGTTTCGTATTACATCCTATTACTTTATACTGGTTTCTTATATATCATTAGTAGTAGAATGATATTTTTGTATTTTACCCTAGTCATTTTCATACCACCATTTTTTTTCATCAACAAAATATCATATAATTTTTCTTCTTTTCAATTTTATATAATGTCATCCTCAATTTTATTCATGTCTTCATTTTCATTTTTGTCTTCACGCAAAATAACTTGTCATCAATTCTTAAACATGTCATCATTCTTCAATCCTGTCATCTAATCATCTACAACTGTCATCAAACATCATGTTTTATATAATGTCATCTTGCTAAATATCATGTCATCTATATTTAATCATGTCATCTAATCATCAAAATGTTAACTCATCTTCACCTCTTTGTACAACTCCTTGTAACCTCGATGTATATTTTTTGAAACTTAAATAAACTTTGCCCCAGACCGTCGGACGTTGGCCGCCCCGGGATGTTGGCTTCCGCTAACTCTTTTCCCGGCCGTCCAATTAGATACTCAAGTCCTCAGGATGAGTCGGACGGCCTGGGTCTTCTACACCTTTCTGGTAGGTCGGACGGTCTGGGTCTCAACAACAGCAACACCCTTGAAGCCCTTGAAGTTACCCTTGAAGTTACCCCTGAAGTTATGCCCTTGAAGCCAGCCAAACCGCGCTTAAGCCGAAATTCACTCATTTTGTTTCCCACGGAATGTCATTGGCCGACAATACGAGCACATTTTAATGCTATACGCAATGTAATTCTGTAATCTATAGTCTGTATAACTGGCGTGATACCGACTTTTAGAGAGTATTTGTGGATCCTGCGACACTGATGTGTGGTCCTGTGACACTCGTTTGTGGCTTAGCTTATGATATGACTTTGCAGTCATTATTGCCATTCTATTGATTTCTCAGTAGATATGTAAATTTTGACTTTTATTTGCGGATCTACTGAAATACTTTTGTTCAGAAAAAAAATCTGCTATTTTTTTCCAGTTTTAAGGGATTTTACTATATTTTTCTGCTGTATTTTCGACATTTTTAACTTCTAACGTCTGCCTATGTATTTTTTGACGAGGAACCCGGTTGGCTTCATAACCTTGAAATTATAACTGTAGAATCAATGACAGTGAGAGGTGCAGAATCCAGTTCGACGATAAGCATATCAGGAGGCTAACTTGAGGTAAAAATAGCAGGAGGTGGTCTGTCAGATTGTCAGTCGCATGCCAATCTGACATTAGAGCGTCTGACACTAGATCTGAGAATGCAAGAGTCCACTTCGATGATAAGAGCTTGCAATTTCGTCCCAGTAGCTCAACCGAAGAGCGTCGGCTGGCCATTTCGGAGATCCAGGGTTCGATTCCCAGTTGGGGCATCAAGGTTCTTTACAATTGCGCTCGAACAACCCTGCAGGTTTGTGCAAAGATCTGAAGACCCCAGAGCGTGCGACTCACATAGTGGGTTTAGAGTAGCTAGCTGCACGGCCGGGAAAGGATACCTCCTGCACTCAGGAGGCACCCAAGATCTACCATCCCGCCAAACGAACATTTACTTAGGTCTAAAAAGATAACAATTGATGAAAAATAGTGTGGTTAAACAGACAGTTTTACATTATATTTGAACTTACATCCATTTTTTAAAAGTGGGAAAAGGGTTATTGCGAATATAGATAAAAAGATCATTGAAAAATGAAATTTAGAGTGAGGTATATTAACATAATGAAAAATAGATTAAAATTAAAGAAAATAATAAAATTTTAAAAGTAAAATTTAGAAAATATATAAAAGAAAATGTATGAAAAGGAAAAAAAAAATTAGGCACATGAAAAACAAAAACAGGAATTTAGAATAAAATTTAGAAAAGAAAAATTAGAAAAATACAAATAAAAAGGGTCAAAAGAAAAAGAAAGAACCGAGAAAATAAGAACAGTTAACATAGCTTTTTTTTTAAACAGAAAATATGGAGGAACACAATGTCGATATCGAAGGATGTTGGAGGTCTGAAAACCCCAGGCCGTGCGACTCGCATAGTGGGTTTAGAGTAGCTAGCTGCACGGCTGGGAAAGGACACCTCCTGCACTCAGGAGACGCCCAAGGTCTACCATACCGCCAAACGAACATTTATTTAGATCTGAAAAGATAGCAATTGATGAAAAATATTGTGGTTAAACAGACAGTTTTACATTATATTTGAACTTGACAAGTACGTCCATTTTTCAGAAATGGGAAAAGGGTTATTGCGAATATAGATAAAAAGATCATTGAAAAATAAAATTTAGAGTGAGGTATGGTGATGTCGGAGGTCTGAAAGTGACACCATGACTAGTATGGATTCAGTGAACTCTGGAAGATTGAGCGCCGATTTCAAATTGAGAGGATAACGACCACGCAGGATACTAACGAAAATTTCCATTCTGATTTTTTTCAGGAAATTTTTCTTAAAGTCACAATTTCATAGGTGATTTTATTGTCGTTCTTTGTGAAAGGGGTTGAATGGGAGACCAGGAGGCAACTTATGCAGTTTTGATATTTACGACTATTTACGACAAAACAAAGCGCAGATTGGTAGGCGCCGTTTTATGACAGTCTTGGCCCGGAATGTCATAACCCCAATAAATTCACGTCACATAAATTGCAGGTATAGTTGAGGAAAAGATCTTCTAGTGCCAAAACTTAAACCAAGTTTCATTGGATAATCAAGTAGCCAATGATGAAATGATGCTATATCGCACTGAGGAGCAGTCAATGAGAGCAAGGAGGGCGCATCTGAACCTCAGTCAAAATGATGTGGCGATAAGCAGATAATTCAATGAATATTCAAGAATGATTTTCTAGAAACGAGAGAGAGCGGTCATGAAATTCGATCAGTGTTGTAAGAAAGAGTGTTGATTTTCAAGTAGTGAGTCGTTATTTTAAATATTAGAATGTTATAGAAAATGACAAAGCCGACTCCAAATGCTAGAACAAGAATCGGCAAAGGTGGCAATCACAGCCATGCTGAGCTGCAGACCCAAAATACAGAGGTATGTGCCAGTCGTCATATATATCAGGTCAATTTTTGATCTTTGTAGTAATTCTAAAGATCTGGTTTCACACGGTGTTTCTCCTCCTTAAGAGTTTTTTTTTAAACTAATGTACTTTTAATCATAATAATAATATGCGTGAATAAATAATATTTATTTTAAAAGTTAATAATGTGGAATTTAATGTGCAGTGTTTTAATTAATGATTATATTAAGGAATTCGTGCAAAGAGGTAATGGTGGGTTATTACGGTCAGTGTACGAAGTATACGATTCACGACCGCAATTAATTAAGATTAATAATTTAATCCACAAAATAGAATTATATTTATAAAAGAAATAAACTGCAATTAAATGTTTCTTTTTGTTCACCACAGTATGTAATATTACATAAGGAAGCAATTGAAACTATCCCTAATAAAATAGGTTTTACAGTTTTCACAACTTTGACGAAATATTTGGCTAAAAAGTTTCATCCTAAATAGCCTATTTTCTACTTAATTTCATCGAATCTAGCTACGACATATTTCATCCATCTTGTCTATATTTTGCAGCTGCGGCACTCATGCAGAACATGGACGTAAGCGTCTCACCGTGCGACGACTTCTACCAGTACTCTTGTGGACGATGGTCCAGACACCATGAACTTCCCAGTGACAGGTCGTACTACAATACGTTCGAAGTGTTAAAAGACGAGCTGAAATACAAACTAAAAGGTAAAAATCATAGTACTTATTGATTTTCATAGTGCTCTTACATTACTTGCTTATATTATTATAATGATACAAGCTTCATGTTGATGTCATGGTTCACAGATGGTCTGTTGGTACCATGGCACTGAAGTCCGCTGTCTGTATTCATAGTATAGTACTGGACCCAATCGTCATCAATCCTAGAAAATTTGGATGATCAGAGGCCTCAATGCTGGGCGCGACAGCCCAGTGGTTAACGGACGGGAATTGCACTCGGACGGCCCGGGTTCGATTCCCACCACTTCCCAAACTGCCGCCGTGTTCACGCGGAGGATGATCACGTTAAACATGTGAGTCCGTAAGTCCTTCCGAGAGGTTGGTGGTAGGGGAATGCGGGTACGGTCCTTGTGGATGCCTCCCCCACTGGGTTCCGGTCTAAATTCGGTGGCACTTCCCGGCCGTCTCAATAGATACCCTATAACTTCCTGGTAGGTCGGACGGTCTGGGTCGAAGAAGAAGAAAAAGAGCTGCTGCATACAGTACTGGGTTTAAAATCGTATATGGGGCCCTGCTTATGTTGTGTGCTTAAGTGAATGTCGCAAAACTTCACAGGATTAAAACATTTACTTGGTTGGAACATTTTGAGCTGGAATCATAACACAAGATTAATGATGGCGGATGGTTGCGTACTTTTCAGAGTTTTTCAGCACCGAATAGTTTATAATTTCACTGGAAACAAGAAAAGTTTCTATGTGCTATAATTCTCACGAACCGCTGTGATAACCGAC